>QLTV01003253.1:5193461-5205896 GCA_003457575.1 Thermophis baileyi
TCCTTGCAGCAAACAGCAAACAGCCTGTTTCAGTTTTAGCTTCAGCATAGCCTGATTAACACAAGCAGCTGATTTGGATGGCCTCCCGACCATCAGCTGTTTCAGGCTGCAGGGATTGCCATTGCCTATTGCTGCCTCCGCGCGTCCAGAGGCAGATTTTTTTTTCTTGTGCTAATCAAGCTGTGCTGAAGCTGAAACAGGCTGTTTGCTGCAAGGAGGCAAATTGCTGGGAGGCAGATTTTTTTTTCTTGTTTTCCTACCCCAAAAAGGTAGGTGCAAGCGTCTTATACTCTGAAAAATACGGTATGTTGCTTGTGAATATTACTTGTAGTGTTAGGTTATTTATTATTACATATAACATTTGTTTAACAATACACGAGGTAAAGGTAAGGATTTCCCCTGTCCAGTCATTTCCGACTCTAGAGGCAATGCTCATTTCCGTTTCTTAGCCAAGGGAGCCAGCGTTGTCCGAAGACATTTCTGTGGTCATTTGGCCAGTATGACTATACACTGAGGCACATGGAACACTGTTATTTTTCCACCGAAGTGGTACCCATTTATCTACTCGCATTTGCATGCTTTCGAACTGCTAGATGGGCAGGAGCTGGGGTAAGTAATGGGAGCTCACCCCATTGTGTGGCGCTCGGGTCTCGAACCCAGGCTGTCAGCTTTCCAACTGACAAGCTCAGCGTCTTTAACCACTGAGTCATCGTGCCCCCTAGTTAACTATACATTATTATACAGCATATCCCTAGTATATTGTTATTGGCTAACCATAGTTAATTTGTTGAAACAAAGCAGCTTCTGCTAAGAGTATTTGGTTTAGTTTTAATTTAGTTCACTTCAAGCAAATCAAAATTAGGATTAAATGTAGTTAGCTATATTGGAAACAGGATAAATAGTTTAAAATAAAATTCAAAGCTTCACTCAGTTTTTTGTTGCTCTATCTGAGTCAATGAGAGGGAAGCAAAAAGTGTAAGTTGAAAGTTTGCTGCAAAGCATTCCAATCAGAACAAGTCATTGATTTTCTCATGGCTTCTGAACCTACTCATTGTATCTGGGAAAATGTCGGATAGATGGGAGCACTCTCCAGGTCCCTTCCTTTAAATGTTGCTATCTAGTGGGACCTCAGAGACGTGCCTTTTCTGTGGCTGCCCAGACTCCCTCTGAGATTCAGACCCCCACAATATTTTAGCCTTCAGGGGGAGCTGTGAAGATCTGGCTCTTCAAGCACAAATTGGGCTAGGATAGAAGTGATTCCACCAAATACAAATGCAAATGTGGGATTGGTGGGATGTTATGGTACTGTGATGGGATATGATATTTTGAATTTATTTTTTCCCACCTTTATTATTTTTATAAATAACTCAAGATGGTGAACTTACATTAACATTCTTTCCTCCACCTTTCTATTTTCCCCACAACAACAACCCTGTGAGGTAAGTTGGGCTGAGAGAGAGTAATTGGCCCAAGCTCACCCAACCAGCTTCCAGGACTAGAACTCGCAGTCTCCCGGTTTCTAGTCTGATGCCTTAACCACTAAATGAATTGTAAGTCACCTAGAATATCATGTATAAGATAGGTAGTCATATATGTTTTCTAAATAATTGAGTGAATGTGGTTTCAAGGAATCTGATAGTTGCAATGATACCCAAAAGATGAAACTTGCCAGCATGCTCTCATCTTCAAAAGAACTGGCCTATTTAATATGGCTGCCCATCCACTCAAATTCACCACTGATCCTAAATATGTTGGACAAAATGACATGGTCAATTTCTCTGTATTTGTTTATGACTAGATTGCACATTTTCGATCTGTGAAAACAAATTCATTCAGTGGGACTTTTCCAGAAGGAAGACGCCAGAAAGAAGAGGCCAGCCTTCACGCTAGAAACCATCCCATTTATACCTGTTAATGCCTGTGTAACACATTTCTGCCACAGTCACAGAACTGTGAAAAAATGATGACCCTGTCAACTAGCTACAGACCCAAACAATTCAGTCAAACAGTTCAGTCATGTATTTTTTCCTTAGTGTGTATCTCCTCAATTTTCTTAGGAGTAAAAATGTAAGATAAATATTACTGTTTAAATATGAAGCCTGCATATAATACTGCATATACTTCCATGGAGAGTAATCCAGAAAAATCCTGCATTTATAGGTTACATAATTAAAATGTCATGATAGCGCTCTCTCAGTTAAATGCAAAAGCAACAGTGCTTTCTCCCTGCCCACTTTTAAAATAAACCTTAAAATGCTCCCAAATCTTCCTCACACCAATTAATGTCCTCCAATACATCATGAACACCAGACTGACTAGAGATAACAGGATTTTCCAGGCAGACACAAAATAAGAGATGACTGATCTTAGAAGTTTGTTAAACATCAGTAGCTGTATTTCCCTTAAGGAAAATTACAATATATGACCAAACCAAACTTGAAAGAAAATAGCTAGAACCTCCTGAAATGCAAGTCTATAAGCTGAGATTCCTTTCATAACCTTTGCTGCACCTTAGGATAAGTATATTGCTACCTAGATCTGTCCATTAAATGAAGGACATAGCATGAGAAATAACAAGTGGGAACAGAATACTGGAAAGTATTTAGTTTAGGTCGATCTCCCTATTGTGACATGTGGATGTGCTGCCTGGAAAAATGATTTAATTCCACCTTAATTTTTTCCTTGCAAAAGGCATATGGGGGTAACCGCGACTCCTAAAACTTACACTGCTATGCAATACATATTTATGTAATAATATTTATGTACTACAATGAATAAATATTACTCTGGGCAAAAATACTGGGCAAAAAATATATTGAAAATGTATTTTTCATTATGATTTAAAATGTACCGTAATTATGTACATGCAAAGACATCAGAATGTTTCTTCTTTTCGTATTTACATTAGTATTTATTCCTGATGTATTTTCCTTTGTAATTTTGAACATAATATAAAACACACAAACATACATACACAGACACACAGACACATAGACACACACACACTTTTCCAAGCAATTTCCCTATTTTCATTTCCTTTAGTTCTTGGTTTATTGTCTTGATGGTGTTTTTTTTTACTGTTAGTAAAAAGCAACAACAATCATTCACAGATCAAACAGAATTAAGGTAGAAAAATTACCCTTAACCATCTTTTCCTTTTAGCTGAAGTCCATTTGAGGTTACTAGTGTAGGTCTTTTGTTTCCACTATGACTAAAATTTAACATTTTGGTAACTTGGACACCCAATAGGAAGAGGGGAACATACTTAGCATTCAACAGAAAAACAATGAACCTGTTACAACAATCTATTGGTAAACTCTAAATCAATCATGGGAAAACAACTTTGAAAGGATTCACGCCTCCCCAAAGCTTTCACTTTATGTAATATTACCATAAGTTTTGTGTGGAAATTGAAATCCTGTATCAAATGATGAGTTGGAATATTGTGATATCAAACTGAAATGGGAAAACTGAAGTTTAAATTTTTAAAAGTTTTCTTGATAATCTGGAGTCATCCACGATGGATCGTTTTAATCTCTCAGGTCTATGACATGACAATAAATGAACAATGCCCTTCATTCCATACATTACAAGATCTTTCAAGGTGGAACAGGTTAAATGTGTAAGCAATAAATAGCAGAGAAAGGAGTCCCACAGCTGAAGTTTCAACACTAAACAAACAATAACTCTCCCTCCCTTAGTCTGTTCCATAGAACTAAACAACATTGCTCTAATTATAGTTGGAGCAAAGACTAAAAATAGCTACAAGACATAAATTTTAGCTATAAACCTCTAAACCTTTGATCGTTGCCATTTGATTTTCCCCTAGATTCGCTGGTGTGATAAAATAAAGAAGTCTTATATTTCCAAATCCATTTAGAAGCAACTGAAAAAGATGGATGGTAGCAGTAGTGGGTTCTAAAACCCGTTGCTACTGGTTCACGCGCGTGCTCGTGCACGCGACGATTCTGCACATGCGCGCCCCGGGCAGGTGGGCAGAGCCTCCCGCCGCCACTACTGGTTCGCAGAACCGGGCCGAACCGGGAGCAACCCACCGCTGGATGGTAGAGAGGAAAGAACAGTGTATTAGCAATTTCAAAATACTTATAAAGAGTCCTTGGTGCTCTTTGAGCTTGGTTGTTTGTTTGCACATGTTTCATTACCCAACTAGGTAACTTCAGTGCTAGTGAATGTGGGATTTGCTCTCTGTTTTTATGTGGTATCTTGCCCTGCTAGTAGGGGGGGGGGGGAGAATCCTTGGTAGTTCCTTGATTGGGGTATTGTTTTCTGCTTGATAATTTATCTGGTGTTAATCCCTGCTTATTTGGGCACTGACTGCTGGAGAGGAAGTTTTTTGGGGTCTTTAGTTTCCTTTTTAGTTTTATTGTCTCTTTTAAATGGTGTGTAAATGTTGTTTATCTCTACATGTATATCAGTGGCTGATTTGTCTGAATGCCAAGCTTCCAGTAACTCCCTAGCATTTTTGGATTTAGCTTGGTCCAGGATGTTCAGTTTCTCAGTCCACTACTTTTCATCAAACACTGTTCTTCTTTTGTGATTTGACATTTCTTAGTTAGGTCATTGAAAATTCTCAACTTGTCCAATTTCTATATTGGGTTGCTGATTCCTGGGATCTAGGTTTCTTTTTCCAGAGGTAATTATTTGGCTTTTTGTATGTATTGTATTGTATCCATGATAAATGTGGTTCAGCCTTTTTTAATAATCTAATTTTTTAGTCTAACCTCACAATCTTATTTTTCTGTGATATGATATATTTAAATATAAAGGAAATCTGAATTCTTATCACTTTTGAGCAATGGATCAAAATAATAAGCAACAGCAGTTTTATGGCACATTTTATTACTGAAATATTCCAAATACTGTTTTCACTATACAAATCTATTTTTCAACTGCTAAAACCTTGCAGCTTTTTCTTAGAATAGATGTTTCAGTAAGAGGGACTGCATATAAACAAAATATTTTTATAACTGGTATTTCTAAATATTTGTCTAGTTTCTTTTTCCACTTAACATGAGAAAACCACAAAAGCAGAAGCCTGGGCAAAAAGAAGAAATGTTAAACCAGAGGTGTGCACTGTTGGTTTGAGTGTCACATCAGGTTTTGTATAGCACGTGAGAGCCGTACTTCAAAACAAGGCAGGACAGGGCCTATTTTGAGTAAAACAGATGTCTTAAGCATCTAAAAAGATTAAGGCACTCATTTTGCCTCTTAAAATCCTCCCATCATGCCTATAATTTAAAAAAGCCTCCAAATGTTTTGGCCCAACTTATTCTAAAGCCTTTCGGTACTGCTGTACTTCTGTACTGCTGTTTTAAACTTGATTGAATAAAAAGTCCTTGGCAGTTCCGGGACTGCCAAGGACCAAGCCTCTTAACATGTTAACAAGGAAGACTCCAGTAATGCCTAGAAGGGAAAGTTGTTTGAAAACCTATAAACCCAACCTTCAGATCCAGCAGGACTTAAATATTTTTTTAAAGTGGGACAAACTAATCTCTTCCCAAAGTCAGGACTGATTCACCAAAGAAAATCCCCAAACAAACCCCAAATTTCTTCCTAGAGTTCAGGTATTTCTAAAGAGGTAGATATTTCAGTTCTTTGCAATGAAGTGACTCATTGCATCTTTAAAGCTGAGAACTTTATTTTACTATAAGTATGGGTGGATTAGAGTCCATTGTATCAGAAAACCCAGGAGTTTTGCTCTTATAAATTTCTTAGCTTTAAAAGTATATTATCACCCACTCCATCATTTCTCTTCCAAAATTATTTTCAAGGAAAGAACGGTCACAGAATATTGCAAATTACGGTAAATGCAAATGAGAAGAAAAGCCATTTATAAAGACTAAAACTCATTTAGGTTTGTAATAGTTGTATAATCATCTTTCAGTAAAATCTCTAAAGCACATGAGGGGACTAATAAACATTCATAAGAACTCTGTATCTTTTAAACAATTTAATACTAGGATTTCAAGAACAATGGAAAAGCAAACCCCTAACCAAATATTTAACATACTCACTGAAAGAGAACCTATACTCAATTTAAGGAAGTTTCTCCCCAAAAGAAATGTATAAAACACTTGGTTCTCCATTGGACTATGCCAAATATCATTCAAGCCTTGCTGTTCAGGGGGGGAGGGCAATCAATAGTATCTTTCTGAACGCCAAATCAGTTCAACATATCTCAAACCAAATCAGTGAATTTTGCACATCGGTAATGCTGCCTGGCAAATGGAATAACCCCCCCCCCCTCCATGATATGGACAGCAAGCAACTTGCTAGCATTTTTGAAGATGGTTTTTCTTCCAAGCACTGAGGCCAGATTGCTGTCTAAGAGAGCTCACTCATGAGTGTATATGAAATAATTTTGCATGATCTGAGATTTTCTTGTGGGACAACTTTTATTTGTGTCGGAGTGATGTTTTTACTCTGTTTGTCTTCCAAAATTTCACTGGCTACACTGGCTAGATAGGGGGGTGTATAAATTTAATTAATTGATAATTTAAAAAACACACCTGCCAGAAGCCATAATTCTAATAGAAGGCTAGCAAGGAATGAATAAATGGAGTTGAACTAATACATGCTAATTAAAATTAATTGCTCCCATATGGTGTCCCATGTGTAAAATTGAATTTACAACTATCTGCATATATTACCTTTACACAAAGAGCTCTGGCCTACAGAAACACACAAATACAGGCTTTTCTCTCTTTCCAGGAGAAACAACAAAAGGAGAAGAAAATAAGATGGCAATGGGAGTGAAGGAAAGTGAAAGAAAACAAAAAGAAAGGATAGAATTAAAGAGATGAGGCGAGAGCCAAAACAAACCGTAAAGAATATTGCACAAAATACATAAATGCAAATATCCTACCACCATCAATTGGGTGACCATTCTATTGTCATCATTATTTTGCCTCCTTACATCCACCATGAGGATAAATCAAAAGAAACTAAAAATGATTATTTGCAATTCAACAACTGATTTGATTCCAAAAATCAGATCCAAGTTAATGTAAACCAAACCAGAATTTATAGGGGGGGAGGAGGAGAGGCCAGTTTGCAAATGTAAACATTAGTTTACTCACACCCATCGAAGCATTTAGTTTTTAAGCCCAAGGGCTTAACTTTGTTTCAACAACTAATGTATAATGATTTCCCTCCTCAAATAATAAGAAATAATAAGCAAGGAAATTTATCTGCTAGTTTAGTTTATAAATGTCAAAACTCATTGTTCACTATGTAGAAACTATTCATATTTCTTTTCATAGGACAACACTTTTAATTATTGTCCCAATTCTAATTTTCTTACTTCTCAGTCTCCAGCCCTATTCTGCCAGCAACAAGCTGAAAAAATAGGTCTTCTCCCCCACTCCCCATTAAATACAACTATTTTAGATGACATATGTTTCAAGAAGAAATAAATCTCACTGAAGAAGAAATAAATCTCACTGAATAAATATGCATAATGGCATATTCTGTGCACATCTACTCAGGAACTTACTCATGATTATTCCCATTCCCGAGCAATTAATAAATCACACATTCAGTGAAAGTAGCTTTTGGTGCAAAAATCTCTGCAACTACTAGAGAACCACTGAGGAACAGCTCTTAAGTATAACCAGAAGGGAATAGGTAGTTAGCAGCATTCATATTGGGTACAACAATCTAGAAATCATAGTTTTGGGAACAGTACGTTCTTAGGCCACGAAACTTTAGTCTATTTGCAGGCCCCACTTTAAAAATTCAGCACCCCGCATGCAGCCAGTCATATTTCACTTTTGTCAAGACTGCTTCATTCTCAAACATGCACTGTTTATTTAGAATCCCTTGCTTGGCAGTTTGTGAGGTTAAAACAGGCTTACTACTGCAGGAACTGGCCACCGATAAGCCTTACATCAAATTTAGGCCCCATCACTAGAGCTGTGGCTACAGTAGTTCTCAATCCAATATTCCCTAAACTGGGAAGGGGGGGAAATGTTTCATTTCTACATTCAGCCACACTCAAGTTGTATTTATTCACTGCAAATATATATAAAGCATTTTATCCCCATACCATGCTCAGTGATGAGTCTCACACTTCTCTGGTTTCCCTAGAGTTGTGCAGTCTGTTTTATAAGTGGCAGAAAGTCTCAAGATAGAATTTTTTAAATGAATTCTATTCCACAAAAACTCTATTCCCTGAGAGGTGTCTGACTACCTGACACTTGTATTACTTACTATTTATTTATTTATTTATTTGTCAAGCGTATATATGATTACGAACAAAGTATAAACAGAGTATAAACATGTTTGTGAATATATAAGTACAAGCATGGTTATGAGTACAAGAAATTTAACGAGTATATGGGTACATTAGGACAGGGACGGTAGGCACGCTGGTGCGCTTATGCACACCCCTTACAGACCTCTTAGGAATGGGGTGAGGTCGACGGTGGACAGTCTAAGGTTAAAGTTGTGGGGGTTTGGGGAAGACGTATTACCTGCAATCGAGTTTGGTACGGTTTACCTTAAGTTTGTATCTATTGTGTGCTCGTGTATTGTTGTGGTTGAGGCTGAAGTGGTCATTGACAGGTAGGACATTGTAGCAGATAATTTTGTGTGCTACACTTAGGTCAGATCGAAGGCTGCGTAGTTCTAAGTTTTCTAGTCCCAACATTTCACGTCTGGTTGCATAAGGTATTCTGTTGTGAACAGAGGTATGTAATACTCTTCTTGTGAAATATCTCTGGACATTCTCAATTGTGTTAATGTCTGATATGTAGTGTGGGTTCCAGACAGATGAGCTGTATTCGAGAATTGGTCTAGCAAATGTTTTGTATGCTCTGGTTAAAAGTACAATATTTCCGGAGAAGATTAGGTTTACCACTCTTAATGCCTTCTTGGCAATGCTGTTGCAGTGGGCTCTGGCACTTAGATCCTTAGAGATGAGTACTCCAAGGTCCTTTGCTGAGTGAGGATCATCAACAAGGTCATGATCATCTAGTTTGTATTTTGTGTTCTGATTGTTTTTGCCAATGTGTAAAACTGAGCATTTGTTGATTGAGATTTGAAGTTGCCACTTTTTAGACCATTCAGATACATAGTCAAGGTCTTTTTGAAGGGTTGTAGTGTTGTCGGTGGTGTTGAATAATTTTACATCATCTGCGAAGAGGACGCAGTTGCTTTTTATATTATCACAAATGTCATTTATGTAAAGATGCATGACATTGCCCCATTCTGGGTTGTTTACTACACCCTGTTGGAAATAGGACATGGGCTCTTGATCCAACTTGCAATGGTTGTCCCATGTTCATGTTATCTCCACAATCGTTTACTGGCATATTTTAAAAATATTCTAAAGCTATATTTTATAGCTTTTCCTGAACTAATAAAAGTCACATGTGTATTCTTTTTCTTAACACTTCTCAGATTTCAATTCTACAATAAAGGCTTAAAACTATGTTAAATTGTGGTACTACTGAGATAAAAAGGAGCATTTTAAAAGAGGGGATGCTATTGCAAAGTGTCATGGAATTCTAATCTCACAGGCTGTAGCACAGATCTTCATAGCAATCTAATTTGCAATCACAGGCAAATTTCTTTGGCCTTGGATAACCACAACCAAAGTCCAGTCATATCTCTGCTTCATACTCTAGCGGCAACAGAGATAGGAAGCAATTAAATAATTCTGATCCCCCCCCCCCGCAACTCTGTTGATGCCTGCAAGAGCAGAAATGCCATGGACCACTAAGGCTGTTACCTGCTGCTCTGCCAATGTAGAGGAAGAAGAGAAACTTGCCAGAGGCAAGTAGCAAGCGAAATGGGCAGCAATGGGTTTGAGAGAACTTGGAAATTTGGGCCCCACTGTAAACAAAAGCTGCTTCTTTGACCACATATAAACAATCAGGCAGTGATTCAGGCAATGCCTGGAGCAAGTTCTGACAGAATTTCAGCCTTGCCTGTGCAGGTTTGATGGTTTTCATGCAGAATTGTCCAATGCAAAAAGCCCACGCTGTCAGAAACAGTTTTTAAATTCACTGAGCAGATAATAAAAGTTTTTGGTTTCACCTGAATATAGTACAGGTAGTCCTTGACTTACAACCACAATTGAGCCCAAGATTTCTGTTGCTAAGTCAGACATTTGTTGAGTTTTGCCCTATTTTACGACCTTTCTTGCCACAGTTGTTAAGTGAACCACTGCAGTTGTTAAATTAGTAACAGAGTTGTTAAGTGAATCTGGCTTCCCCATTGACTTTGCTTGTCAGAAGGTTGCAAAACGTGATCACCTGCGTCCAGGACACTGCAACCGTCATAAATATGAGTCAATTGCCAAGCATCCGAATTTTGATCATGTGACCATGGGGATGCTGCAAAGGACATAAATGTTAAAAATGGTCATAGGTCACTTTTTTCAGGGCTGTTGTAACTTTGAACAGTCACTAAATGAACTGTTGTAAGTCAAGAACTACCTGTATAATCATTCATAGGTGGTACACATAAATTAATTTACTATTTTAGGGATCCAAGGCACCACAGAATTGGAAAGTCTTGACCTATAGTAAAATAGACGTATTCTTTGTATTTATGGAGATCTTTGTGTCCATTCCCAAACAAACAAATTGAAATGGGGGTGGAACATAAGAGCAAATATATCATACATTCCTTAGCATAATCCAGTTCTGCCTTCTGCTCATGTATAATACACATGCACACAATAAACTTTCACTGATACCCTTTATGTGTAGCTATCAACACTCTAAGTAACTAGCCAAAGTGATTTTCTGCCTTCTTATTTTTTCAAATAGAAGTGTTCAGAATGAAATCTTATTTCTATCCTGAAACTAGAAAACTTTTTTCACATTTGCATTTTTTTTAAAAAAAAATCAATGTAATCTTCTTTCAAACAAAAGCTGACCTATTTAGGATATGCCAAATTTTATTATCAGAAAACATTTTAAAGACAATATGACGTAACAGGCCTAGAAAGATCCATCCCTTTAAAGGGCAAAATCAGTATTTTTAAAGGTACAGGTTATGTTCACAACCCCTCTCACGCCTTGCATAATCAGACATGCAAAAATCTGTGCAAGCTTTCTTAACAAAACAACAGGAGGCTGTTCCATGGTTACCCCCAATGCCTATTTATTTACATAGAACTGATTCAGTGTACACATTATGATTGCAGGTGGGCCATCTCAGGTCTAATTCTTAAAATGCAAAGCACAAAAAGCTTCTTTCCATACTTTATACAGGTAGTCCTCGAGTTATGACCACAGTCGAGCCCAAAATTTCTGTTGCTGAGCGAGACAATTGTTAAGTGAGTTTTTGCTCCATTTTACGACCTTTCTCGCCACTGTTGTTAAGTGAATCACTGCAGTTAAGTTAGGAATGCAGTTGTTAAGTGAATCGAGCTTCCCCATTAATGGACTTCACTTGTCAAAGGGCCGCAAAAGGTGATTTTACACGACCACAGGACACTCTATGAGTCAAGTTGCCAAGCGTCCGAAATTTGATCACATGACGGGGATGCTGCCATGGTTTTAAGTGTGAAAAATGGTCAGAGGTCACTTTTTTCTGTGCCCTCGTAACTTCAGTCACTAAATGAACTGTTGTAAGTCAAGGACTACCCCTACAAGTATGACTCTCTTCCGAATATTCTTATAAAAATAGTAATAATAAATATGCCAAATCCAGTGTAAACACCTGGCTGATTGGGTGACAAAAAATTCAGTCAGGAAAGATGGGTGTTGAGAGGAGAAGCCCCGGGGCCATCCCAGAGAGCACGATTCCCAAGGAAGCCGGGCTGGACGGACTGGCTGAAGCTGCCCTCTCGTCAGCCCGTTTCCACGACGCCGGCTTCCCGCCAAGAGAGGCAAAGGGGCGAGCAGGTGGAGAGCGCTCCGCGCGCCTTCCGCCTCCCAGCGCTCGGCGACCCAGAGGGAATCCCCGTTCTGACGCGCGAGGCGTCGCCGCTGGCGACAATCCCCAGAACTGAGATTACGCGCCGAGTTTACTAGCCCAGCCGGAATGCGGCGGCAGGGGGGGGGGAAGGGAGGCTGGCCAGGGCTCCTCGCACGTCGTCCTCCCCAAGCGAGAGAAAGCGCGGTGGGCGCTAGGACCGGGGGAAACCCACTGAGGCGCACACCGACTGACCGACCTCCTCCTCCACCGCCGCCTCTTCCGAGCCACCAAGGAAGTCGGCTGCTGCGGTCATGATCGCCGACCACTCCGGCAGGAATGTGGACCGGGGATCGCTCCCTTGGCAAGCCTCGCCCGGACCTTCCCTAACCCCAGATCACCCCACGCCGCCCGATTCTCTCTTCCCCGGAAAACAGGGCAGGCCCGCCCGCTCCCCTTCCGAGCGTGCTGCTGCTGGCCAAGCTGCAACACCCCCCCCCACACTCTTTTACCTTTATTGTTGAAAAAAAAAAAAAAAAGGGG
>QLTV01003253.1:5213588-5224456 GCA_003457575.1 Thermophis baileyi
TTATTATTATTATTATTATTATTATTATTATTATTATTATTATTATTATTATTATTATTATTATTATTATTATTATTATTATTATTTATTTTTTATTTTTTTATTTGCTAGCTAACCAGAAATTCTGCTGCTACTACCCTATATTCCTTTATGGATGCTTTTGTAATGTATTTTACAGAACAAATTACGTAATATGGTGCACAGTTTGAGTAATTTTGCATTTGTACATCCTACCCCCATAATTTTTTTATTGTAACATGTACTCAACAACTGGTCTTTGGCTGTAAATACAGATACTAACAATGGTGGTGAACAACTGCATATTTTCTGCACAAGTTAGACTATATAAAGTCTATATAAAGTGTAAATCAGTGGTTCCCAAAGTGGGTGGTACCACCCACTGGGGGGCGATGGGATGACTTAGGGGGGCGCTAAGTGGCAAGGGTGGTGGCAGGGGGGGCGCTAAGAGGGGCAAGGGGGGCAGCAGGTGGTTCGCCATACTGGTAGCGACAGTCTGAGGCCAGCGGAGCTCCATTGGTGCGCGCCCCGACACTTCCCGGCCCACAAAGTTCCCGGAGCCGAAGCCGGGAAGGCGAGAGGGGCAACGGTGGCGGCAACCGCGCTCCAGCAGAGTCGCATCCCCTGTCATGTGCCATCTGGGAGCGCGGTCTCCGGCTGGCGGGGGCCTTGGGCAGGCAGAAAGTGGAGAGCCAGCGGATGGGCGTGCCAGACGGTCTCCGAGCCTCGCCAGGAAGGTAAGCCAAGCGCCAGCCGGGCCCATGCGCTCCCGCCCGCCCCTCACTCCGGCCGTCTCCTGGGAAGTTCGCGGGAAGTGGCGGCAGGCGGAGCTGGGCAGGGCGGAGCCGCCGGTGTAGCAGCGCCCGGTGAGGAAGGGCCCCGCCAGCCCGGAGACCGCGCTCCCGGACAGCACATGACACGGACACGATGCTGCCGGAGTGCGGTTGCTGCCGCTGTCGCCCCGCTCGCCTTCCCAGCTTTGGCTCCGGGACCTTTGGTGCACGTCAGGGCACGCACCTATGGAGCTCCGCCGGCCTCAGGGTCTGCCGGGCTCCAGGCTGGCGGGGGCCTTGGCGGGGCAGGCAGAAAGTGGAGAGCTGGCGGATGGGTGTCCCGGGCGGTCTCCGAGCCTCACCAGGAAGGTAAGCCGAGCGCCGGCCAGAGCACTTTCTTCCTTCTCCTGCCGTGAAAGAAAGAAAGATGTTAGGAAGGAAGACAGAAAGACAGAAAGACAGAAAGACAGAAAGGCAGAAAGACAGACAGACAGACAGACAGACAGACAGAAAGAAAGAAAGAAAGAAAGAAAGAAAGAAAGAAAGAAAGAAAGAAAGAAAGAAAGAAAGAAAGAAAGACTTATGACCACAAGTGAGCCCAAACTTTTGGTTGCTAAGCAAGCCACGCCCACCTGAAGGGGGTAGGGGTAGGGGGCACTGAGGATGAGTTTGTAGCACCAAGGGGGCGGTGGACTGAAAAGGTTTGGGAACCACTGGTGTACATGTTAAATGCTTTTCCCCATTTGCTGTAATCAGATTGAACAGAATAATTTTGAGCTCTAAACTCAGGCTGCCTATCTTGCATTGATTTTTAGTGCTGAAACTTTGACCTAACACTTTTCAAGTCATGTCCTCTGCCAAGACAGTTCTTAAATGAATAAATCCTAGATACTCCCTTCTTTATAGAATAAATCAGTAAGGATTAGGTTTTTCCATCAGGCACACCATTTTAAGTGAAATGAAGTACATATTTACATGTTAAGGCGTGCATACATTTGTTCAAACAAGGCAACACAGTCAATACTGTTCTTATGGAGGCTGCCAACTGACCTGAACACGACTGGCCAATAAAACAACACAAATAATAGATTACTCTAAAATTCCAAAGAGAAAGAACAGAGGGCAAGGCATATTTAAACAAGTCAACCCATGCGGTATCAGGACTCGGAAATCCAATCAAAATCTTTTGGTACGTAGTATTTATAGGCTTCAAAGGAAATCCTTTAAAACAAATATTTCACTTGTTCTAAAAATACACCCTTTTTTTGAGTGGAATGCCAGGAAGCTTCACCTACCACAGGTATACGATACACACAGCTGCTATTGCCCTTCAGCATAATTTTCTGGTTCTCGAATATTCAAAATTACAATGAAGAATTACCGTAGTCATTCTGGCTGAATAATAAAAAATTGTGCATGTGATGAACATTCTCTCATTTTCTCTCTCCATATTTTCCCTTTCCAAGCTATCTCTTTAAAAAATAATAATATTGAAAAAAGCTTGTGTTGGTCTGTAAGAAAACTGTAACATCCTTGCATGCTGCCTCCTCCAATCTTGGGGCATGCTGTCTTTTTATACTCTGCCCAAACCATTTACATCTTAACAAAGTAAACAAAGTTCTAGATACAAAAACTGAACTTTAATTACTTAGTGTCAGCCCTGCTGGAATCTAGTAAACTAGATAGGAATAATACAAATAAATGGGCTAATTCTATTTTATTGCAAAGCTATATTGATGGAACGTTGCAAGTCTAAAAGAACATCTCCCCCCCCACACACACACTAGAGGTGGGTTCTTACCAGTTCTATCCGGTTCTTTAGAACCATTAGTAACTCAGCGATGACATCACGGAGCCGGTTCTGTCGGTGTCTCTGTGGGTGCCACCATCTTGGATTTTGCTTCTGTGCATGCGCAGAAGCTAACTTTTGCTTCTGCGCATGCGCAGAAGCTATTTTTTGATTGCTACGGGTGCGCGCATGCGCGCACGGCGCGACCCTGAGCGAACTGGCAGCAAAAGGATCCACAACTCACCCCTGACACACAGCCATCACTTTTACAATCCTAGAAACTAGAGCGGGTTCCTTTGAGCCTCTTGTCCCATCCACTGCCCACCTGTGGCTATCCTGTCTCTTATCTGACCAGTTCCTTTTGACTTCATCTCTTGGCCCAGTCTCCCAAAGTTATTCCCACATACCATCACACTTAGAGTGGTATCAGCTGGATTTGCCGCTACTTATACCTGAGGAGTTCATTTATATTACCTCTTTGAAATCATTTTCCGCTTTGGACAACTGATAAAAGACTCAGTAAGGTGCATTCGTTTAGCGTGTCATTTTTATCTTATATTTTATAAATTATTTTGCTGTATTTCTTTAACCTATTTTCCATATAAACCGACATTTATATAACAGTTAGATTCTATCCATTCTGGGAAATATGATATAATTTTACATTTTCAGTTCTGCACCTCGTGTTCAGTTGGTATAGTAACATCATTCACAGTCCCTGAAACATATTAAACCTCTTAGTAGGGGCAAATTTGCAGGGCAGTTTAAAATTAGACCTCTTACTCATGGATCTGGTGTGGAATCTAATCAACACTTTAGCCTCAGTGCATGGTGTGTGAAGTGAAGTGTCATATGGATTTCACAGCTACTATGATGACTTTTTAATTGTTTTTGTTCTGCTTCCTTTTGGGTTGATGCTACCAGCCAATATTATTTTCTTAAGAAGGAAGAAGGTAACATTAAGCTAATATAGTTCTACTTGTTCTCATATTGTACAGAAAACAGCACGTACAAAATCTATATATTACCATTCTGCATATATACCATAGTAAGACTAGAATCTTAAACAGGTTTACTTGATCACATGGATTGTCCTTGGTGAAGCTGTAACTCTGATGCTAGATTGCCTCGTGTCACTGATAATATTATGTTGCATTGTTTTTTGTATATTATTGTATAGTGGAATTAACCTTTTGGGGGGGTTTTGCTTAATTTTTTAAACATTTTTTTCTGGTAAAGGGAAGAACTGGCATATTCATAATAATTACTTTAGCAAAATATACTTTCCATAAAACAAAAGTGAATTCTGCAACTGATAGGACATTCAAGAGATGGTATTTTGATCCAATGAAATGTGTTGCTCTCATTCTTAACAAAGGGAAATAAGTAATTTTTATAAGCACAGATTTCAAAATCAGTGTCTTTATCTGCTAATTAGTTAATGTATACAATTTGGTTAAGCGATCTAGTTTCCTTTTCTTATATATTAGTTTCAAAATGCCTATGTTTATAAATCCTCTACCACAGTATTTCTCAAACCTGGCAACTTTAAGATATGTGGACTTCAATTCCCAGAATTTCCTAGCCAGGGAATTGAAGCCCACAGATCTTAAAGCTGCCAATTTTAAGAAACACTGTTCTACAATGCTAACCTCTAGCCTTGCTCCAAATAAATATCTGAGAATAGATTATATTCCTAAATAACAAATGATCTGTGATATATTTTGAGCAAAACCACAGATTATAGGTTAGGCTACCAAAACCAGGTTTCCCTCTGGTTGTGCCATAAGCTACAGTAAATGATGCAATCGGTTCTCAGGCAAAACCCTGTCCTTTAGAGCAGTTACTCTTTCCATGCAAGTAAGAGGAGGAACCATTGCCCTACTTCCTCTCCAAAGAGAGAAAAAGACAGGAGGGAGAGACAGTGTTCATCAGGAGGCACATAACCCATCCACAGCCTGCCTGGAATAAGCAGCACAAGGGAACATGTGCCTATTAGCCTAATTTCACATGGTCTTTGTCTTAATTTAAAAACACACAATCTCTCTCCCCTGCAAACAACTTCACCATTATAACAGTCCCTGATTGTTTACTTGTACCCTATGACAATCATTAAGTGTTGTACCTTATGATTCTTGACGAATGTATCTTGTCTTTTATGTACACTGAGAGCATATGCACCAAAGACAAATTCCTTGTGTGTCCAATCAGACTTGGCCAATAAAAAATTCTATTCTATTCTATTAGCAACGGTTCGCATTTGCAACAGGGATGAAAACGTAACTTTACAGCCAATCCTTGCATTTACAACCTTTGCAGGTCTGTAAAGGAAAGAAAAGCTGTAGTAAGATCAGAAGCACAGCTGCCGTTTCATTTAGCCACCAATTTGCTTAATGACTGAGTTGCCGGTCCTAATTGTGTCACTAAATGAGGACTACATGTATAGGTTAAACATCGTTCTGTATCTGGCTACACTGCAAAGAGCTAGAAAGGAAGTAACCAATTTTGACTTTCTACAGAGTTCTTGCAGAGCTTTCATCTTTTGAGATTTGTTGGCTGTCTCTATAATTTAAAGCAGCCTCAGGATTACCTCATCCATTTCTGGATCTGACAGGCCAGCTTTCTTCTACCCTGGCACAGCCTTTGAAGATATTTGTTCTCCTGCCCCAACCTATTTTCTCCTTGCAGATGGCAGAGAGTCAATTATACGCTAGGGAATAACTCTTCTGAGTGCTTTCTCTGTTGCACAAATGTGAGGCTGAACAAATGTGAAATTGCCCAAAATTCACAGCAAAAAAATAAATAAAAATCCCACACCAAACAAACTGCTTATTACATAAAGCATACTGTTTTACTGGTACTCAAAAACAAAGAAGGGAAATGCATCTCCTAATTTTAAAAATGGCATAATATTTCCCCTTTATAATAGTTACATGGTCATAAGTCATTTTTGGCAAAATTGACAAGGAATGAAGCTGAATATATGAATATATGATGATTGACATTGTAAGCCATTATAGAAACTATCAGATTGTGCCAGGGTATGTACCTCACTATAAATGCATCAAAAGATATGATGTGCTTTTTGGTAATTCTTGCCTATAAATGAAATATATTTCTTGAAAAATAGATTTGTTTCCTCCCTAAAATAAGTTAAAGCAAATGATTGGTAGCTTCTTCATACTTCTGCATTTCAACAGAAGTTTTGAAGTTTTGTTTTCTGATGAGGTGAATGAAAAATCTACCCTGGGTCGTGAATTTTCACAAATATTTTATCATGAAGAATAAAATGTCTTACAGCTCTTTCAATTCTGCATTCAGAAAGTGATTGGGTTCCGGTTGAAACTTACTTCTACCACAGTTCAAGGCAATAGTTCATCTCAGCAAGAACCCATGATACACATCCAGTTCTGATTAGATCTAAGCACAAATGGTCTTTCAAAATTCTCCATCAAATCTGGGATAATGGTGGAGGATATTGGATGGATGATTCCTTCCAATTTCTCCAGATAGGGGAAACATTCTTCAAATATTTCTCAGGGACAGGACTCCCTCAAATGATGATAGTAGTGCTGCTTCTGAAAAAGCCCTGGGAAAAGTTCATCTCTTCCCTTGGAATTTAATTGAAACGTGGAAAATCAGGGATGCTTCAGCCTGATGGAGAAATGACTGGAAAGGCAGGACATTCACACACATCCCTTGATGATCTTATCACTATTAGCACAAGAAAAAAATACATCATTTGAGAGTTACTGTGGAATGTTCTTCCTACATTTGGCAAGCATCTTTTCTTTCATCAAATTGAGTGAGAAGAAATGCATTCGAATTTTCTCTTCCTGGGATAAGTTCTGACTTTCAGTATTTGAATGTCATTCCATGTCTCTCTTGCTAGCATCTGCCACTTAAAAGGCTTGATTCATTCTGCCTAATGGTAGGGCTGGCCATAATGGCTGCTTGTCAGGAAGGGAAGTATTTCTAGGACAATTTCTTCTTTCTCTTCTTACATATATCATCCATTTAGCAATATGATATAAACATTTATTTGAATAAAGGATCAGCCCAAAAAAAACCAATTGTGCAGTTAAAATAGGGAAAAATTATCCAGAAGAAATATTTTCCTTGCTGGAACTTTTCCTAATAAGTATCTTTGAGTTGCTCATCCAGTGAAACAGTGCTGTGATGTGTCAGTGAAAAGATAATATCTTGCCTCATTTTCTTCAGTTTCATCCTTGTTCTTTCTTTCCTTATTCAGAGAAACTCAATGTCATTCTGAAACTCCTTGTTTGTTGGAGAATTGCTGGAAATTTCATCAACAAATATCACTGTTTCAGTATTTCAGGAAGAAGCTTACAATATTCAGCATATATTACTTTGATGGCAGTCATCTGTTCTGTACTGATGATACAGCATATTTTTCTTGCAATTTAAGTTAGATATAATGTTTATAGTTTTGGTATACTTTTCCAATGCAAATGACTGATTGTCCAAGTCTCTGATTCAGTACTTTGGGGGAAAAATACCTCTCTAAAAATATTACATTTGCCTTTCTAGTTTTCAGTATTGAATACGTGCAAATATAATATTCCCTGATTTACCAGATCCCAACAAGTCAACTGAAAGCATTCATAGTTTTACTCTTGTTGTTGTCATCCATTTGGATAGGCTAACTCTAACCCTAATTTTTAGTTTAGAAGCTAATTCTGTTTAGCATTATAGTTACACTAATATTAATAATTATAGTTAGAGTTAAGCCACATATATGATCGTGGCTATAATACATTTACATATTGTATTTATGAACTGAGAGGGGGATGATTTAAACCTCACTTAAACCAGGTTTAAATCCAAGGTTCCTCATAAAAGATGCTCACTATAGGCAAGCAGTCCAGCAGAACATTATGATGTTTTCAAGTCTGTCCAGCTTGTGAGTTTATATTACTTTTACTGTGGTCTTCCCCTTTCAGAATAGCCCAATAGAAATGAAAGGGGAGGGGGGGAAATGGATCTGTCTGCCCAAAGCAGCAGAAAAACAAAAGACAAAATTCAACAGACCTCATGCCAAACCTGTTGTGTAGAAGGAGAGGATGTAATGAGAAATTTGCTTATTAAACATATGGCCAGATTTGGGGAAATTAAAAAAAAATATTTGAGAAAAGGGAAATATAAGGAAAAGGCAATAATCACACAAGCGAGAATTCCATGTAAAATACAGACAGTCATCCAAGCTGAACTAAATTATTTTCTTTAAATAAGCTCTTGGTTTTCAGCACATGTTCATAGTTCAGATACACAATGTGGTAGACTGAAAAGAGCAAGGGAGGGTCCATTAGGCTTGAATTAAAATAAGGGTTTACCTTACTCCTAACAATAAAAACAAATAGAATGAGGTTGGTGGGCATCACCTCTTTCCATTTCTCTACCTAGCAGCTCCCAGCACAACATATCCCCACAGTCTGCCTATCACTCATAGCCTCCCTCTCTGTCCCTTCCCTTAATAAATGCCAAGATCCCAGTGCAACATATCCTATATAGGCCTATCTCTTCTACCTTCCTTCCATGTTCTCGGCCACCCACACCAAGTCTCACTGCAGCACATTTGTCACAACTTATTTGTGAAATCCAAAGTCTGTTAAACTGAGCCATTACATTAACTATACAGTTGGGGGGGGGGGAAGGATATATGAGTTTTCTGGTTTGCATGTTGATAGGCAGCATTTATTTCCCCCACTATTTTCTATTCGTTCTTCAACCCCTCCCTCCCTCCCTTCTTTTTGAAATCTATACTCTGTTTTATATAATTTCTAGGATAATTGACTTGATTTGCCCAATCAAGGAAAATGCTTTATCTCATATATCCTGAGTCTAGTAAGTGATAAGAATTTATCTAGTTGCCGAATCCACTTCCTTGTCAGCCCTTGATGGAATTATAAAGATGCAATCTAGGTTTTACCAATTATATTATTGTATACATAACAGCATGTGAGAAACGTTCTTTGGAGAAACAAGAGCTGAATTTATTCAGGGGCTTGAATTTACAGTATTCAAAGCTTTCAACATGAACCCAGTAAAAGATGAAGTGAATTGACTACATATTAGCATCATCTAATTGAAATGTACTGGAAGTGGGAACTTGCAGTTAGATCATACTATTTAACACTCAGGACATAAAACTCAAGGACGGAATTATGTTGCTTTCATAATAAGAAAAAAAACCCATAAAAGACAGTAGTCCTCGATTTATGACCACAATTTAACCCAAAATTTCTGTTGTTCAGCAAGACATTTGTTAAGTCAGCTTTGCCCCATTTTACAACCTTTCTTGCCACAGTTGTTAAGTAAATCACTGCAGTTGATAAGTTAGTAACACGGTTGTTAAATGAACCTGGCTTCCCCATTGATTTTGTTTGTCAAAAGGTTGCAAAAAGGGATCACATGACCTTGGGACACAGAAACGGTCATAAATATGAGTCAGTTGTCAAGCATCTGAATTTTGATCACATGATCGTGGAAATGCTACAAAGGTCGTAAGTGTGAAAAACGTCATAAGTCACTTTTTTCAGTGCCATTGTAACTTTGAACGGTCACTAAATGAACTGTTGTAAGTCGAGGACTACCTGTACTCAGAAAGACAACCCAATGAATGCAAGGGCTAATTGTGGAACAGATTACAAAGCGTTCATGTGTAAGTTCCAAGCCAAGATAAGGTGGAAAAGACAAAGTCACCCAGTTTATGATCTTGAGTGTATATCCACCATTTTTAAGGAGATTGTTAGGAAGATCTGAACCTGAGAGAAATGAAGACAGAAGAACTGCAAAATGAAACCACAGAAGTTGTTAAGGATGGCCTCCCTAGTCTTGAAGAAGATTGCCTTTGCTAGAGAGGCTCTTTTCAGCCTTCAGAAAGATTGCCTTTTTGGCCAGAAAGCTAGCAAAGGCAATTTTCCTCAAGACCAGAGAGTCAGTTTTTCTTAAGGCTGGCCAGGAACAGGAAATCAGCCAGCAAAGTTCCTATTCCTGCCCAGATCTTAGGAAGACTTCTAGCTTTCTAACTGTGCCAGGCATCAACTGGGCACATCTGTCAGCAGTTTCAGGGGAAAGGAAAGGTAAGTGAACCCAGACGTGGTGGGGTGGGAAGGAGGCGGCCCAGGGCTCTCAAGAGTGACTGGGGGTAGGAACGAGGGAGGAAGCTTACACACTGGTGGGCCTATCAGGCTGAGGTGGGGTGGGAGATGCAGCACTCCCACAGTCGTAAGGACAGGTACACTGCCAGCACCTGAATTTTGATCACATGACCATGGGATCATACAATATTTGGGACTTAAATCCCTTCATTTAGCACTGTCATAATTTCAAATGGTTATCATATCCATGAATGGTCATAAGGACCACCTTAACAGAATCTTGCAAATCTGAAAGCACTTCTCAAACCACTTTTAACTATTTGATCCATTAAAACCGGTCAGTCAGAATTTCTTTCTCGGATTCTTAAGCCACTGGGGGCTTCTGTCTCTCTTGTCTGATTGTTTCTTAGGCAGCATGTCTTCCCCTTGTTCCCCATTATTCACACATTCCATTGCACAAGTAAGACCATTTGTTAAGGACCCAGATTGTTGGGGGCAATATGCTGACATTGTAAACTGATCAGAGCTGTAAAGCAGGGCCCTCCAATCCCTGGTCTGTGGCCCAGTGCCGGGCCACAGCCCATTCAGAACCGGGCCACAGAAGTGGTGGGTGAATATGTGCGTGCAAGCGCACTGCTATATTTGTGAAAGTGGAGCACATGAAACCATCCCCTCGCTGCCGCAGCCTCCACCAGTCCACCAAGCCAGAAAGGTTGGAGACCATTGCTGTAAAGCACTACAGAGCAATATATAAGTCTAAGTGCTATTGCTGTCACTGAGATTCACTCTGAGCTGGACTTGTTGTTGGGTTAGTTGCAAAGTCGTGTCCGACCCATCGCGACCCCATGGACAATGTTCCTCCAGGCCTTCCTGTCCTCTACCATCCTCTGGAGTCCATTTAAGCTCAAGTCTACTGCTTCAGTGACTCCATCCAGCCACCTCATTCTCTGTCGTCCCCTTCTTCTTTTGCCCTCAATCGTTCCCAGCATTAGGCTCTTCTCCAGTGAGTCCTTCCTTCTCATTAGGTGGCCAAAGTATTTGAGTTTCATCTTCAGGATCTGGCCTTCTAAAGAACAGTCAGGGTTGATCTCCTCTAGGACTGACCGGTTTGATCACCTTGCAGTCCAAGGGACTCACAGGAGTCTTCTCCAGCACCATAGTTCAAAG
>QLTV01003253.1:5248872-5289542 GCA_003457575.1 Thermophis baileyi
GTAGTCCATATGTTTTTACAATGTAGAAGTTGTAGATTGCAGGATAAATTTTTCCTGAAACCAAATTGTTTGTGAGAGAGTAGGTTGTTTGTCTCTAAGTGGAGGGTAATGGATTGGTTAATGATTGATTCCATGACTTTGCAGGTGACACAACATAAAGAGATTGGTCTGTAATTTTCAACTAGGCTGGGGTCTCCCTTTTTGAAGATAGGGATGACCATGGCTAGTGACCATAGGTTGGGTAGGGAGCTGGTCCTGAAAGATTTATCAAAAATTATGCTCAGAGGTTCTGCTAGGGCAGTGGAAAGTTTTTTTAACAAGTAGGCACATAGTCCATCTGGTCCAATGGATAGAAGTTGAAAAGATCTGTATAAAGGCAGATTTTTAGCTTTCCTAGTTGAGAATGTTTTTTTCTGTTTAAAATCGCACTCCTGTGCTAGCTGTTAGAAGTGGAACTATGTAAAAATCAAGAAAGCTTTGAGGAGCCCAGAGATCCTTTGGCATTGTAATTTAGTTTGGTGTAACCCTGAGGAAAGAAGAAGTCAGCTAATAAGGTGTAAAAATGTCAGGAAAAGAAGAGTATAAAAGGATCATTTTATAATACTGGTACTTACAATTGTGAAATAATGTAGATCAAGGGTGAAAGCTGCACTGCAACACCAGCCTCAGTTTTTGGATTTGGGTGATCTTAGCTGTGTTTCCTGCCTAGGCCAATGTAATTAATTATTCATTAAGTATATAGCTATTATCTTTTATTAGCTATTTATTTATCAAATGGATATACCGCCAATCTCACCTGAGCGGTTTATAAATAAAAGCCAATACAGCCATATAAAACAAGATACAGTTAGAAGCAAATTTAAAAACAGGATTAAAACAAAGGTAAAAAGCAGGGGTGAAATGCTCCTGGTTCGCTCGTACCTGTCGGTCACCGTAGAGCCAGTCGCCAAGGTAGCGTGAGGTGCCGCCCACCCGCCCGGACGCCGCCCGGATGCCGCCATTTGGGTTCTTTTACCCTCTGCGCATGCGCAAAGCATTCTGTGCATTCGCAGAGGGTAAAAGAACCCAAATGGCGGCGTCCGGGTGGGTGGGTGGCGCCTCACGCTACCTTGGCGACTGGCTCTACGGCGACCAACAGGTACGAGCGAACCGGGAGCATTTCACCACTGGTAAAAAGGTAAAAAATATGAGGGGGCACCTGAAGCTACCAGCCACCCCCATGGAGGCACGCTTCTTGTCATTAAATATATATCATTAATTATGTATCTTTTTCTATATGATCTTTTGCAAACTTGTATTCAGAACTGTAGGACGCTGAACATAGCAATCCAGCTAGGGATAGTGAAAGAACAGTGCTGGAGAAAAGCCTAATCAATGTAGAAGTAGACCGCCCCCCCCCAATAACATATTTACTACAGTGGTGAAATCCAATTTTTTTTACTACCAGTTCTGTGGGCGTGGCTTGGTGGGCATGGTGTGGCTTGGTGGGCGTGGCTTGATGGGCGTGGCAGGGGAAGGATACTGCAAAATCTCCATTCCCAACCCACTCCTGGGGGAAGGATATTGCAAAATCTCCATTCCCACCCCACTCTGGGGCCAGCCAGAGGTGGTATTTGCCAGTTCTCCGAACTACTCATAATTTCTGCTACCAGTTCTCCGAACTACTCAAAATTTCCGCTACCGGTTCTCCAGAACCTGTCAGAACCTGCTGGATTTCACCCCTGATTTACTACCAAAAGAAAGAGCTCTGACAAAACAATATACAGTAAACATTATTAATGATCACGAAGGGAGTTATACAAATGGACATAATCCGGAACAACCAGTAATACACAGGATACCACAAAATCCATTACCAACTGTGATGGATAAGCCAACCTAGATTTAGAGCACTTAGTCTAATTGGCTGGAAAACCAGTGATCTCAGTTTTAGGATACTTCAATAAAAAAAAATACATTGCTTTGGTTCATATAATTCATATAGTTTTCCTAGAAAAAATTAAAAATGGAAGGAATTTTGTGCATACTGCTTTATGTTCAAGGAATGAGTGAAACTCAAGTCTTTTCCATAGTGAGGAAGTGTCTGTAAAATTCTGCTTCATAGATAGATAAATCATATGCTACTACATTGCAACTTTTAGTGATCACATAGGTGGATTTTCTACAGGATGATCTGGCCCCTTCTTGGTCCTTCAACACTTCCAAATAATACATCACTACTGCAATTGAGTCTATCTACCTTGCTGCTGTTTTATGGACTCTTTATAAATTCTGTTTTATTTATAAAAAGTTAAAAAAGAAAAGGAAAGAGAAAGAAACACAAAGAAACAACCTAATGTGCTAATAATCCATCTATCAAAAGTAACAATGGAGAGAGGAGTAGATAAGATTTAAAAGCAAATGTGTTACTGTTTGTATGATATCAAAGTAATTTTAAATGCAGTTTATATTGGTGCCACTTTACATACACATCAAAACATAAGGTATGTGTCAGCTCAAGTTCTTTCTTATATTTTCTGACAGCTTAATTAAAAATTAGAATAAGAAATCAATCATCTCGTGTTTGGGATTTTTAAGAAGTATGCAGAAATTGAGATCTCAAATGAAGATTCACATAGTTTAAAATCTATAGCAAATTCTCTTTTTTTCTCCCTTTCTTTAAAAAAAGAGGGTCTTTTCTTTCCATAATCGTTTGTTTATAAGTGCATAGGTTGAGGGAGGTTCAGATACGATAATCCATTGAAACCAGAGGTGGGTTCCTCCCGGTTCGGATCGGTTCACCCAAACCGGTAGTGACCCGCTGGTGACATCATGATGACGTCACGGAGCCGGTTCGGTCGGTGCCGGTCCGTGGATGCTGCCATTTTTAAAAAAATTTTTTGATTTATTTATTTTTTTTTGGAAAAAAAAATTTTGGATTTTTTCCCCTGGTTTTTTTTCTTCTGCGCATGCGCAGAAGCTGAGTTTCCAGCACTGCGCATGCATCACCATCTTATTTTTGGCTTTTTTGGGGGGGAGGATTTTTTTTATTTTTTTGCACTGCCCACGTGCGCGCGCGCAGCGCAGGAGGAAACGAACTGGCAGCAAGGTAAGTTAGAACCCACCCCTGATTGAAACCAACAGTACAAGTTCATTCCAATCAGCTTTGGTCACAATTTTCAAAAATTAATAATCTCTTGGCATCAATTTAGAAGTATTGATTTAAAAGGCTGCTAGTGCTATAAAATATTCTTTTACAACTGTGCATGAATTGCCTTCAACATTTGTTCCTGGCTACCTGGGAAGATCTGGTACCCACACTAAATATGTTTTAATCCATGCATTTATAGCCCCGATTGAAGTTAATTTCTCCAATTCTGCAATTTCTTGGTGAAGACCAAAGAGCAGGGTTGTTGTTTTTTTGCTCAGATGCCATCTTTTTTATTGCAACATGTACTGTCATAAGTAAATGGAGAAGACTGCAAAATATTTTTGTTATCATCTGTTCTGCCTGTTGTAAGCTGGTAAACAATTAGGACATGATTAATTGGCTTGATGTATTCTTAAGCAATGTAGTCCTCTGTGTATCCATTCAGAAGTAGATCATGTGAGATTAATCTCCAGAAAAATAGTACAAAATTAGCAGCAGGAAACTTCAGGAATATGATATACCTTTCTAAATCCAAGAAGAAATCAAAAGTTAATTCAGAGGACTAACAGTGGGAGATCAGTGACTGTGCCATATTAAATGCAAATGTGGATAAGACACACTTCCTTGACCCAAAACAGAAATGCCACAACTCTGGGCCAGAATCCCTGCTTAGACTGGGAACCACATTTGGCTCAGCCAGAATAGCCCTCTGTCTCTCCATGGGTGGTAACCTGTTGTGTGTGGGTCTGCACACACATGCACAACATTAAGCATTTAGTGGAAAAGGCTAAGCAGCCGAAATGGAATCTTATGATGAAGCAAGAAAGCAAGCACAGAAATGTGGAATTATACTTAAGGAAACTATGACAAAAAAATATGATGAACGATTGAGGGAATTAGGCATCTCTAGTCTAATGAAGAGAAGGACTATGGGTGATATGATAGCAGTCTTCCAGTACCTGAGGGGCTGTCACAGAGAAGAGGGAGTTTATTTATTCTCCAAGGCACTTGAGGACAGGACAAAAAATAATAGGTGGAAGATCATTAAAGAGAGATCCAACCTAGAACTAAGGAGAAATTTCCTGACTGTGAGAACAATCAATCAATGGAATGGCTTGCCAGAAATTGTGGGTGCTCCTACCCTGAAGATTTGCAAGAAGAGACAGGACAGTCATTTGTCTGAAAAGGTATAGGACTGTGATGGTGAACCTATGGCACGCGTGCCACAGGTGGCATGCAGAGCCCTCTCTGCGGGCACGCCGTCCGTTGCCCCAGCCCAGCTCCATTGCGCATGCGCACGCACCTCCCGCCGGCCAGCTGGTCTTCGGGTCTCTGCCACGCATGTGTGGGGGGCGGGGCGCATGTGGGGGATGCACGCGCATATGTGGGGGTGGGGCGCATGCACAGGGGCGCTCGCATTGCATTTTGGGGCCTCGAGTGGTGCCCCGCGCCCCGTTTTGGCTTCCAGATTGGTGCAGGAGGCCTTCCAGGCCCAAAACGGGGCACGGGGGTGCGCACAGCCCCCCCACGCCCCGTTTTGGCTTCCAGGTTGGAAGGAGGTTTTTAGAGATTTGTATGGGGTGATAATGATATGTTGAAGAATGGAACCGAACGGGGAAATTGTGAGGATCCAAGAAAATGATGAAAAGAAGATAATAAAAGCTGTGAGAGGGTTGAAAAAAAATGACAAGGTTTAGATGGCATAACTGGAGAAATGTTAAAAATGGATGAATGATTAATATGATGTAAGCCCATCGGGTTCGTTTGATCACAGAGAGAGAATGATGAGGATTGAATCACAAAACAAATACAAAAAAGAAAAAGAGTGGGAGGGTTGAGAAGAAAGATGAACACCTTGAACACGGATAAATTTGATGAAATCCCAATAAAGAGAAAAGCAGGAAGTTTAAAGAACAAATGACAATGAATGAAGTGGAATCTAGTGGAAGGAAAAATTGTTTTCAAGTACAGAAAGGTTTGGAGAGGTCGGCGAACAGAATAAACTAGATTTAGCTATATTTCCTTCTTTTTATATCAAGGCTTATCTCCTTTTTAAATTCTTTTTTCTGCATAGTGTAGTTTATATTGTATGACATATACCATATTTTTCGGAGTATAAGACGCACCTTAGTTTTGGGGGAGGAAAACAAGAAAAAAAAATCCGCCTCTGCTTCCCAGCAATTTGCCTCCCAGCAAACAGTACAGATGATATACACTGTTTGCTGTGTATTTCTGTGCATGTGTGCCTGACCCATAGAAATAGCAAAGAATTGGAGAAATGTACATTATGGCAGTATATTAATGCCAGAAAGTTTTCTTAAACGTAGTCACACTAACTCCTCCCAATTATTTAAATAGATCTACTCCAAACATGACTAAGTCAGGGTTTAACTCAGCTGCCTTATTTTAANTAAAAAGCTTCTTCATTTTGTTAAGTTGTCTAGAACAATAATAAAGCAGTCTTTAAAAAATAAGTCTAATAATTTGAACATTCTATAGACATTTATAGTTATTGACTTACCTCCTTGCATCCCGTTTCAGCAGTGATTTGTACAAAAAAATAAAATGCTGCCTCTGCCTCCCAGCAAGTTGCCTCCTTGCAGTTCTAGTTTCACTTTCATTGGCTGAGAGGCCTGCCTGCAGCCTCTCAGCTGATGGTCGGGAGGCCGATAATCAATTGCTTGTGATCTGCGTTCTGCACTGTTTGCTGCAAGGAGGTAAATTGCTGGGAGGCAGAGGCCAAAGGGCGGGGGTGGCTGGGTGGGGCTACATTCGGTGCATAAGACGCACCCAAGTTTTCACCCTCTTTTTGGGAGTAAAAAGGTGCGTCTTATACTCCGAACAATATGGTATTTATGTATGTACCTAAAAAAAGCAAAACATCCTAAGTTAATCTTTGTACGAAGACTTCAGGCAGCATCTCTGTTACCTGAAAATAGAGATACTGATAGTCCTTGACTTATAAGCATTCTTTTAGCAACAATTCAAAGTTACACTGAAAAAAGTGACTTTTGACCATTTTTCACACTTACAACCTTGCAGCATCCTTATGGTCATGTGATCAAAATTCAGATCCTTGGAAACTGGCTGATATTTATGATGGTTGTAATGTCCCGGGGTCATGTGATCACATTTTGCAACCATCTGACAAGCAATCTGTAATGGGGAAGCCAGATTCACTTAACTGTTTTAGTAACTTAACCACAGTGATTCACGTAACTGTGGCAAGAAAGGTCATAAAATGGGACAAAACTCACTTAACAACTGTCTTGCTTAGCAACAGAAATTTTGGGCTCAATTATGGTTGTAAGTCGATAACTAGCTGTATTGCTGAGTTCTGGCAGCAGTAAGACCATCTGGGAAGCAAAGGGAAGACATTTAATCAATTGATCAAATTAGTTTGATATCATCTAGGTTGATTGGCATCGGTTCTCAAGGATCTGAAACAGAAGTCTTTCACAGTTCAACTTGGAGATGCTGAGGATTGAAGGCATCCTTTGATGCAAAGCATATGGTACTCTCGTCAAATTCCCAAAATGAAGGAATGAATGCTGATCCTTAACTATAGTTAATTTTCTTGCATATTGAATATTTTTTGAGAAACTCAGATTTTTTTTATACAGAAATACTTCATTTTTCATGGAGTCAGCGTCTTCTCCCTTCTTAAGATTTTTCTATTTCACAAAACATTTTTTAATCAGGAAAAACGTCTTATTTTTTATCAGGAAAAGTTATATACTGTATAAAATAAACTAGTGCTGAATAACTGAATAACTTCTGGCATTACTTCTTGCACTAGAGGCAACAACAGATTCTTATCTCTGTGTTGAATCACATTTTTTTCAACTGCAGTTAATTTATACCAGAAATGTCATGCCTTTTTAATAATGCACGTTCTTGAGTCAGCTCCTGTTACTTTAGAAATATATATTTAAGAAAAATCAAAGCTGTTTGATTATTGGGGTGGACCAGCATAATTGGAAGCCTCGACAAGTATCTAAAGCACCCCATAATCTGAGATCTTATGATTCCTTTTAAAGGCACTGGTTGTTCCATATTCGCAGTGGTGTTTTTTTTTTAAATAAATGGCTTAATCATAATGCAGTGATTCCTCCAAAGTGAAATGTGGTTACAGCTGCTCTTCAGACTTGCCCCATCAATGAGTGGAGGTCTGGGGTGTGGATGGATTATGGTCTGCAGCTTCCATTGACTCATACAATTACTGAATTCTAACAAGGACTCACGACATGCTATGACCGATCTGGTGCATCTTCCCAAGCCACAGTGAGGTTTGTTTAATTTGGGTTTAGCTTCCTGAGAAAATTAATAATGTGCAAACTATGGTTGTTTATGACTACACATTACATTGGGTGCATTTAGGTTTTAGGATTAAATAAATCATGATTTAACAGGTAAACTCAGTCATGGACCTGATGTAATGGTCAGCCACTGGTTTAGCATGTTGTACGATGCCAGGCCTTATGGCTTGTAAATCATGGTTTATAGCTTATTGTATTAAATGTATAATTGTGGGTTAACATTGAGTCATGTGCCGAGCGGGTAGTTATTTGAACTGAACTAAGAAAAAAAAATGAATCAATGTATTGAGCCAGTTCCATAACAAAGCAAGTGATGGCTTAGCACAATGTATAAACTACACCTCTCTCTGTTTCGTGTTTGCCCTTGATGTGCATTTCACATCTATGAATGGCAGGGCAAGAGAACCATCTGAAAATTGTAACTGCTACACAAATGCACTTATACGCAGATTGGCAGACCTTGTCTGGCAGCCGTGCTGTAGATTCTTCTCAGGGATGTGGCAACGGTGGCCAAACACTGTTCTCTTGCCTTTCAAAATATAACACCACAGCGAAGGAGCACATGGCAGGAAGTGAAAGCAGGCAAGAGAATCCAAAATCTCTTTTTCCGCTGACAGAAAAAGTCATCTTCCAACAGAGGAAGCCTTCCTCCCACAATGGAAGCTCCTTCTGTCAGAGGAAGCTAACGTTTGGCTCCCAATCAGGATGTTCAGCCTTGTCACGATTTGATAAAGTATGTAGGATCCATTTTTAGTTCTTTCCCCCAGTTTAGCATTAAGTTGGGCAAGAGTTTCGTTCTGGCTGTGTATAATTCTCAGCTGTTCTTTCTTTATCCATCGCACCAAACTTATTGCTTAAAGAGTATTCAATGGCGCAATAATACTATTTTGAAAGCTCACTTGATTAAGAGAACCAAAAGCGTATTGGTGTGAAAGACAACATTTAGGTATCCAGGATCACAATTGTTATCCCTCCTAACGTGGTGGGTGTATATTGATCCGAGAGTTGAAGCCTACAGTTCTCGATTTACGACCACTTGTTCAAAGTTATGACAGACCTCCCCACGGGCGCTTACAATCTGGTTCCAAAGTTCTGATGCTGTCCTCCCCTTATGGTCATGTGATCACATTTTGGGCACTCAGCAACTTTAGGCTCATTTGCGGCCATTTAGAGCATCCTGCAGTTATTGTGATCACGTTTTATAACTATTTTGCCAAAACCTGGCATTTACTTTTGATTTTCAGCAAAACAGGCCCATAGTGAACAACTGGTTCTCTTAACAACTGCAGCATTCGCTTAACACTATTGTTAAAAAAAGGGCGTAAAATTATGACCATCACAATATATTACTCTAATGGGCAGGCTCCATTACAGTCATAAGACAAGGACTACCTGCAATTATTGCCGGACTGTCAGATTGTAACCAGAAACATCTACTTTCAGAGCTCACATTCCAGCAGCCGGGCTGAAATAATAAACTGAATTAAGACTGGACACTTGTGTGTGTGTGTATGTGTGTGTGTGTGTGTAGTGTATAATGATTTTGGGTAACAAAAGAGTCAGATGAGTTGTAAACTTGATACCTTTATTTAAAATAAACTTGCTAAGATTTTGTGAGTGATAATTGAGATGGTGCAGAAGGAAGCAGACTGACTGCTTCTGTTTGCAGATAGCCAAAACTTGCCCTCCGCCCTTTTTCAGCATAACCATTTCTCATTTATTTATTCAGTCAACGGACGATCTTTCCATTACATATGAACTCCCACTGTTTGGACAAAGGCTCATGGTGAATCTTTTTCACCTATGAATGAAAAGCTGCTTGGTCAGAAAGATAATTGCACTACTTCCTTATCTAGCAACAAATTTCACCTGAGTTGGTTTTGGAGGTCTGCCATAGTTTTCCATACACGGCTTTCTTTCAGAGTCCAACAGAGTTGGAAAGTTGAGGTGTGAGATAAAAATGTCATCTCTCAAAGAGCTTATGTCTATGTTGGACACAGAGTCCAACCAAAATGTCTCTGCCCAGACTTCCTCAAAGGACTGTACCCCGATTTTTTTAAGGCTATTTTTTCCAGCCATTAACTCAAGTAAGTCTTGTATAGGTTAATAGAATAGAAAAGACTATTTCCATTGTATCAACATAATACAAAGAACTTTCGCAGTTTTTATTTTCTGTGATTGGCCTTTAGTCCTATCTTTTCTCAGGATTTCTCAAAGTTATTTTTTCTTGATTTGAATTATTTTTCAACCTCGGTAATTTTAAGATGCATGGATTTCAACTCCCAGAAGTCCCCAGGCAGCATGTTAGGCTAAAGAAACAAGGATCAAGAGACTAAGGCTAACAAAAACAAATATTCTCCTTGGATATATCAGACTTGGGGCTGCAATAATAACAAATACTCTGCTGCTGAAAGGAAGAGAATCCCTGGATTTCTTGGACAAAATGACAGCAAAACACATCTCTATTATAGGAATCCTGCCTATTTAATGTGTGTGTGTTTTTCTTTCCTCTGTATGCTGGAAGCGGGAAATGTTCAACAGATACATCTCTAAAACATCAAACCAAGGCTCAAATTCACTATAGTTGAGGTTTTCAGTCTGTTTTAAGCACATAGTGTAGTTATTCTATATTTATAATGAGATTGGCTTAGCTTTGATTTGTTACATTATGTGAAGCTGTGCTGGCTTTAAAACCATGGTTTATTATTTAGTGTACGCTGTAAACCCATTGAATGGCTGAATTCTATATCAGATTAAGCCATTACGTTTGGTTCATTTTAGCCTTAGCGTACCCACTGGGTTTAGTTTGTGACACAGCCCATTTTGTGAACCCAGTCAAGAAAATATAACTAAACAATCCATGTTGTGTGCTATAATCAATTCAATTCTAAGGCAGGATGAAAAGGGCCCCAACCAGAAGCCTTCTCCATTCCCTCCACATGTATTGAGACTTGCTAGGAATTCTGGAAGTTGTAGTTCCAATATATTTGGAATTCGCCCATTGAGGATAGCTATTGGATATATTATCTTGGCCTACAAACTGTTTCTTTCATGGTGCAGAATATAAGAGAGGATCACTTGATATTCTAGTTGCATCTATATTCTCCTCCTATACTCTATCATAAAAGGCTTACATCTGGGGTCCTCCATACTAATTTTTTAAGTTTATTGTGAGGCACCTAGAATCACATAAAAGCGAGGCAGCTATATAAAATAAATAAATGAACCCACATACTATTGTTTCCAGGGAGGTTGGATTGTACTCTGCCTTGTGATATAGTTCTAGAGATAAGTAGATCATGTTAATTCCTGCCTATTGTTTGTCTCTCTCTCTACCTGTTTCTGCCTGTATTTTATCCTGTTTTTGCTGAGTTGGTTGTTTTGATGCTTGCTGGTGTTAATGAACATAAAGTATCTTTTGCTAGCTGAGCTGAATGACATGTGTTTTTGTTCTGATTTGGATAGAGAGTCGATTGACTGGCAGTGTGCTCAGTGCAGCTAAACTGGAAATTACCCCTAGTAATTTTCAGATAAAAGTTTCTATTGTGTGTGTCTACCTTTAAGTCAGGGCTGACTCTTGACAACTGCCTGGCAAGTCCCTGCAGTTTTCTTGGCAAGATTTTGGAAGTGGTTTGCTATTGCCTCCATTCCAGGACTGAGCGAGAGTGACTATTCCATTAGGTGGCTTCATAGCTAAGGTAGGATTAGAATTCAGAGTCTCATGGTTTCTAGCCTGATGCCTTAATCCCTACACTGTGGCATTCTAGTACACAGTAGCCTGTTCAAATTGCTGTAGAATCAAATTACACACATCTAATAAGATCAAAATGCTTTTAGGCTTTAGTGTACAATCTTTCAGCTAAAATAGTGTCGTGTTTACTTTTTCCGATAATGTGGAAGATAATGAAAAATCAATTAGACAATTGCAAATTCTTTTATTTTTATTCATTTTAAAGTATACCCTTTCAAGAGGATAAGGAGAGTTCATTTAAGGTCAGTTGCTTGCTATGCCTGTGGCTTCTCCGAGGAACATCTTTTATATCTTCTGCAAATTGAAACATGAATTATAGGATTATAATTAGAATGTCATATTTGTGATGAAAATTGATTCAGTGAATTAACATGCTGCTTTTCCTTTCTCCTCCTAACTGTGATTCACTTTCTTTTAAATCACCATGTTGATAAGGAAAATAATTTAAGAGTTACAGTTCATTTCAAGGCTGCAATTCTATATCCACACCGGGCTTTATAGATATTGGTAAGCTATACTGAGAAGATTCATTGACAAATAGTTGAATTTAGCAGCAATGCCTCAGCATAAATGTAAATACCATTTATTAAACAGTTACAGCACAATGCTATTCACAAAAGTAAGCCCCACTGAGCTCACACATTGTACTAACCATGTTTTTTTAATTTTGCTTTAGCATAATTGAACAAAGCCATTAATCTGAGTTCACCCATCACATTCATTCATGCTTTAACTATTTTAAAGAGACCATGATTTAGTATATATAAAATGAAATGTGTCTAAGCCCAAAGCAAATTATAATTTGTGTGGGCCAAGGCTATCTGCAGGCTATGGTTTAAAAAAAAAATCAAGATGGCAGCCATGATGTGCAATTGAAGCTTGGCCTATTTTCTGATCACACCCTGCAGACACCCCTGAAACAGAGACCTAAACATTTCCAGTTTGTTCTTAATTCATTCCAGTCAGGCAGCCAAGCTCCTAATGCCTCTGGCATTTAGTTCAATAAAGGCACAAAGCCTTTACATTTTATTTCATGTGGGAGAAACCTTTTTCCATAAACAACAATAGCGACACACATCCTCACGGTGCACACACAACCCAGTCATAGGGAATAAGGAACAGTTAAAAGACCTAGGGATGTTTAAGCTGCAGAAGAGAAGGTTGATAGCTATCATCAAATACCTGAAAGGTTGTCATTGTAGAAGTTTCTTTTAAATTCCTTCCAGCTCTTGCGATTCAAAAATTAAGAATAGGCATAGGGTAGCAGGATTGCAACTTTTGCTTGTTAAACTAACACAAACACATTGTTGTTCTGCAATACTAAAATGCTTGAATGTGTATGAGAGAGAACGAAAGCAGGAAATTATATTTTTTTTTCAAAGGCTCAGGCCAAGAGTTTCTCACATTCTTAAGAAAAGCACGTCCAGATGAATGAGGGAGAGAAATGAATCTAATCCATATTTGTATCCATAGAAGGTTAATATCATCTTGCACTTGTTCAGCTGTTACCCTCTCAAATCTTCCTGTTTGTCTTCATCTCCTTCCAAAAGGACGTCTTTGCTGGAAAGAACGGCAGATTTCTTTAAAAGTCAAACTGCATGTTCCGGCACTGTGTGGCATTTGCCTTCTGATGAAAGATAATAAGAAAGTATTATTAGCCAAGATGAAAGTACAGAAAGCAAAGTGGCTCGAAGCTTATTATGGGAACAGGCATTATCAGGAGATAACAAAGATTGCACAGATGTCATTTAAACTAAGAGAGGGATATATCAAAGATAGGTTGGGAACACTTGATGATGATGTCCTAGAAGAAAGACACCCACAGGAGATATTAGGCGGTCTGTATTCTTTATTTCAGCAGACCTACCGAGACCTTTCTTGCATCTATCTATTTAAGCCTCTTTAAACATCAGAATATCTGTCTCTTTAAAAGAACTTTGCAGGTGGCCTGGCTTTGCTTCTCCTTCTTTCCAGCTCATGCAGCTTGAACCCCCCAATCCCATGGGAGAAAGCAATTCTATTTCTGGATCCTTAGGTTGGGAAAATAAACTTTGGTTAAAGGAACATGCTAGTTATAGCAAATTAGCAATCAACTGCCAAGAATTATGTCTATTTCTGGTCCAGTTTCTCTGTTGTTTGGTGCTAGTGTTCATTTGTTATGTGGTGTGAAGGAGCGAGGTGACATCACCCCAAGGCCCTCTGCTCCAAGCTTGTAGGAGTAGGAGCAGCTGCCACGGCAGTAAGGTCAGCCAGATGTTGCAGAGTTACAGACGTACTGCTCCAACACATGGATTGGGAAATAATCATGGGGTCACGATTCCTCTTCCACATAAGAATGTATGCTTTGGAATGCATAGCTCTTCTTGGATTATGGCTTCTGAACTGAACGAGTCTCATGGTCAATGAAAAATACATGGTTGGGTGCAGCCTATTGGAGGTTGGATCATCATCATTTGTGGTGAGTTGAAAGATGTAGTTATGCAGTAGGTAGGATGATGATGGCAAGTGCAATCAAAGTTCAGGGTAGCCATAGAAAGAGAGGTGCCCATTTTTGTTTTTTTTTTACTGATTTCCAGCATCATGTTATAAATACAATGAAATAACTACTGTGCAGAGTTACAACAGAGATACCCTGATACTCCAGACAGGCATTATAAGTAGCAAAGAATTAGACCAGAGTTGGCAATACCTGTTTGTAAATGGCCAGATCCTGTACTTCTTCAGCCTCCATGGGTGTAGTTGGCAGGTCTGCAGGCCAACAACTGAGGCAACCGTTGGACAGTACAGGGCCACAGATAGGTTGCCATTGCCCAAAACACCACCAGCCAACCATCCACTCTGCCTCTCACCCCAGGAGCAGTGGTGAAATCCAATTTTTTTTACTACCGGTTCTGTGGGCGTGGCAGGGGAAGGATACTGTAAAATCCCCATTCCCACCCCACTCCTGGGGGAAGGATATTGCAAAATCTCCATTCCCACTCCACTCTGGGGCCAGCCAGAGGTAGTATTTGCCGGTTCTCCGAACTACTCAAAATTTCCGCTACCGGTTCTTCAGAACCTGTCAGAACCTGCTGGATTTCACCCCTGCCCAGGAGCAATCTGCTGCTCATGCACCCATTCTCAGCTTGCAAAACAAGCAGCAGCCTGGATTGGGTCTGTGGCTGGTGTTTGTTGATCCTTACATTAGATGTTTTTTTTAAATTTGCAGCCATTTAATGACATCTATATTTTTGCTGACTAGATAGGGTAGTTCTACATTACATGATGTGCAAAAGTGTGCATGGATCCTTTTGCACTTTGCACTTTTTTCTTATTCGCATTTAGAACAGGGGTGGGTTCCAACTTACCTCGCTGCCGGTTCGCTCCCTCCCTCCCGCGCCACATAGGCACGCCTCGTGGGCGCGCGCATGCGCAGTAACAAAAAGTCTGAAAAAATTTTAAAAAAACAAAAAACCCGAAAGCCGAAAAAAAGATGGCAACCACATGCACAGTGCCGGAAGTCGGCTTCTGGGCATGCTCAGAAGGAAAAAAAAATTGAAAAAAAAATTCAAAAAAACCCGAAAAAACCCCCCAAAGCCAAAAAAAAAGATGGTGACTGCATGCACAGTGCCGGAAGTTGGCTTCTGGGCATGCTCAGAAGGAAAAAATAAATTGAAAAAAATTGAAAAAAATTCAAAACAAAATTAAAAAAAAAGATGGCGGCCCCCACGGACTGGCACCAACTGATCCGGTTCGGTGATGTCATCGTGACGTCACCAGCGGGCCACTACTGGGAGGAACCCACCCCTGATTTAGAAATAGCAATAGCAATAGCACTTAGACTTATATACCGCTTCATAGTGCTTTACAGCCCTCTCTAAGCGGTTTACAGAGTTAGCATATTGCCCCCAACAATCTGGGTCCTCATTTTACCCACCTCAGAAGGATGGAAGGCTGAGTCAACCTTGAGCCGGTGAGATTTGAACCGCCGAACTGCAGCTAGCAGTCAGCTGAAGTAGCCTGCAGTGCTGCACTCTAACCACTGCGCCACCTCGGCTCAATGATGATCCTGTTTCTCTAAAAGTCAGTTTCTTCTTCTATGGATGCTGCTCTTTCCAGACTCGGAGAAGATAATCAGCTCAGAGCCTGTGTAAATAACAGATGTTTTTCATTTGCCTCCCACGTTCTTATCCAGCCCTTCCTCTTGATCAGTTATACTGTACATCTTTCCAGCAAACAGCCATTACCTAACGTGTTTGTTTGCAAAAACAGGTAGTCCTTGCTTAGTGACTACAATTGGGACCTGCAATTTCATTGCTACACACTGCAATCGCTAAGTGGAAAAACATGTGACTGATGGATTTAAGGTATCACTTCCTATCCAAGTTGCAATTTTATTTATGCATTCTCCATTGATTCTGCTTGTCACAAGCTGGTTGGGAAGCATGCAAATGGTGATCATGTGGCTCTAGGGATACTGTGATGGTTGTAAATGCACACTGGTCACAAAGTGCCCAAATCGTGCACATGTGAGCGCTGGATGCTGTGTTGATTATAAATGTGAGAATGGTTGCAAAGCTGGGTTTTCTTTTATACTGTTGAACTTTGGTTGCTAAACAAGGCATTTGGTAAATGAGGATTACCAATAAGGCTTTCTAATATCTGTTAAAAATGTGGGTAGGCTTTCTATGATAAAACATTTGTTTGAAAAGTAGGTTTTATTTATATTTTCAAACTCTTTGAAATGTTTTGGAACTCTGTTTTATTTATATTTCCTAACTTCCAGTACTCTAACATGAGTACTATCTGTGGGACTAAAGTAAATATTTGATAAACATATTTCCAGAGCTTATGTTCTAGAAAAGATTTGCTGGAATCAGGTAGTCATCCATTTTTGTCCCTATTAATAAAATATCACAATATTCTCCAGTTTTGCTGCTTTCCAGAGTTCTTTCAAAAGTATCCAAGCAAATTCTTCTTCCACTGCAGATATCCAGCACTTAGTGTTTGATATTCTCTGCTTTTCATTAACAGACTTAAGAAAATATGGGGACATTTTGTGTTTAAATGAATTTTAACAGGATAGCCATTTTAGTCTATAGTCCATTTTTAATTGACTGCATTATTATGCTGTTTTAGAGTTTTAAAATTGCTCTAAAGATTTAACTATTAGGTCTCTAGGGAGAACCTTTTCAAGACTGAAAGATGACTCTGAAACAATTTTACAAATTCAGACAAGCTACTCTTCTTTTAATAGGTATATGAAAAAATTATATCACAATTTTTGTAATGTCACATACTGAAAAAAACTCAATGTGTGTTTGACCTGAAATGCTTAATTGTGGAGGAAAGACTTAAATATTATAGTCAGAATCTTTGAGTAAAAAAGTGCTATTCCGCCCAGGAAATCTGACTCTATGGGCATCCGTAGCTTCCTGCTGCTTTCATCAAAATGACGGTAGTGTGATGATGCAACAGAAGCTCCCCTCCTTTTGGACAGGTGTGCAATGTCACAACACATCTAAAAGGTGTGGCCTTGTATCATAACAGCACAATACTGTTATTACTTTTGTCAGGTCTGTATAGGGAGGATCATACTGAAGCTCCCACCTGGTAAGACTAAGTGGTTATACTTACTGGATTCTTTGGGATCTGTCTGAGGAATTTTCAGCTTGGTCTTGGATGGGGTTGCATTTTCCCCAACTAGCCCCAATTCCATCTTTAAATGGTCTTTGATCATCCCTCCAGATGCTACTGTCTGTTGCCCTATTCAATGCAGAAATCCAAATTAAAGAATTCCCTATAAATACTATATAAGATAAGATAAACTTTATTGTCATCTGTGGGCACTCTGGCACACATTAAAAATAAAATTCTGTTACCTGCTCTCAAAAGTGTACACATATATAACATACATATAGATATGCTATATACATACATACATACATACATACATACATACATACATACAGACAGACAGACAGACAGACAGACAGACACACACACACACACACACACACAAACCGTAACATATACATATACATATATATAAATATTAATCTCTATCCATCTTGACAACATAGCGGAAAGAGGAAGTTTGAGAGTTCACAAGGTTGATACTGTATGGAACAAAACTGTGGCTGAATCTGGATGTCCTGCTTCAGATACCAGGAAGCCTCCTCCCAGAAGGTAACAAGGAAAACAAGTACCTACTTAAATATGGTACCTACTTAAATACGGTACATTTGACAGAAGGGAGCCCACTAGGAAGGTACAAAACTCACCAATGAATGGCCTGGCTCACAAGTGTGCTTTTTTCCTCTGGACCCTGCTGTTCCTTCAAAAGTTTGATAGTTTCCAGAAGCAAATCCTCCAATCCAGGGGTGGGTTCCTCCCGGTTCGGACCGGTTCTCCCAAACCGGTAGCGGCCCGCTGATGATGTCACGATGATGTCACCGAACCGGATCAGTCAATGCCAGTCCGTGGGGGCCGCCATCTTTTTTTTAATTTTTTTTTAAAAAATTTAATTTTTTTTAAAAAAAATATCAGATTTTTTGTTACTGCGCATGTGTGCACGCATGCCCACGAGGCGCACCCACGCAGCGCGGGAGGGAGCGAACCGGCAGCGAGGTAAGTTGGAACCCACCCCTGCTCCAATCCTTTCGTAGTTAGTGGTATCCAAGCTGGTGAGTTTTGTACATCTCTAGAGTCTAGCATCTGATTACATAATAGAGTATGGTGCTGAATTGCTGTTCACTTTTATGAAGCTTTTGTGAGCATTCAACCAGAGTCCACCTACTTGTTAGATAAGACTATAATTCATCTTTTGTTCTAGTTCTTTTGTTCCACTACTCTTGTCCTTCATCTGTGTAACCATTTTCAGTTCTTTTCTCATAGGACAAAGTTTCCAATCCCCTGATCATTTCGTTGCCTTCTTTGTTCCTGTCCCAGTTTATCTGGATCTTTTTTTAAAAAAAAACCACAGGTAAATTATTTCTGAATATTATAGTAGAGTACATCATTTTATGTGGCCTTCTCAAGGGTCCACAATCTATATTTGAATTCACAAGAGATAAAATAGTCAAGGTATTCCATTGCCTTGCCCTGCGATTAAGGCTCTCGTTACAACACTATGAGGAATGTAATTGCTTTTCAGTAACATCAAGTCTTCATTAATCTACTTTTTAAATTTACCTCAGTTGTTCAGTATGGTAGCTGAAATCAACTCCAAAATAATACTTCATGTTCTTGTGAGCACATGCTACATGAGCATGGCATTTCTCCTAAAAGCCATTGGCAGGGGACCAACTGCAGCTGTGCATTTGCAAAATTCTTCATTTCTCCCCTTTTCAAAGGCTATCTTGTTTCTCCTACTTATCTTGAGTCAGCTGAAATATCATGTATAGAAAGAAATAGATGATTCTGAATCTTCCCACACAACCGATCAGAAATATACACTGTGCTTGCACGTCCAGTGAGTAATTGTTCTTGCGTGCTCATACTTTCAGAAAAAAGATATCAACTTACATGTGTGTATCCAGATAATTGAATGGAAATGTTTTCACCAAAATGTAGTGTCTTTAGCAGCAGGTTCTGTGAGATACTGGTGGTCAAAATTGGCAGAGTGTTATGATAAAAGTTCTACTCCTTTGGTATATTTGTACATACATTCAAAAGGGGTTTAATTGCATTGCAGTTCTTTGACTATTCTCATGCTGATGTTATCATACAAACATAAATACTGCCAGTGTTTAGTGTAGCATTTATTAGGGCTGTGCAAGATATTTGAAAGGAATATTTTGCAAAGAGTACCAGCTTGACTGAAGCATCCTTCCTTAAAGCATGAAAGCAGCCGCATCTTCCAAAAGAAATGGGCAGCCATTTCAAAGGCTTTCTCTGTTGTCCCCACGTGCATGTCAAGTAGAATTATAGTAATTTTGTGATGTGTGTTTCCATAGGCATATTTGTAAGTGAACCTGAATCACTGTAAGTACAGTATATAAGCAGACAGGAAAAGTTGGAGGTGGAAGCTCCTAGAGAAGTGTTTCAGTGTGTGTTGTTATGCTTTGTCAAGTTGTAGGTGACTCTTGGTGGCTTTATGGCTAACTGCTCTCTAAGCTGTCCTGTCTCTCACTGCGTTAAAAATGCAAATGCTTTTTTGTGGCTTTCAGTTTGCTGCCTATCCACCTTATGTACTGTCAGCCTGTTTTTCTCTTTCCATTCACATTACATACCATTAATATAGTTTTCATAGATGCTTCCAGCCATTGTGATGTATCCCAAGTGTGATACATGATAGCAATAGCAATAGCACTTAGACTTATATACCGCTTTATAGTGCTTTACAGCCCTCTCTAAGCAGTTCACAGAGTCAGCATATTGCCCCCAACAATCTGGGTCCTCATTTTACCCACCTCGGAAGGATGGAAGGCTGAGTCAACCTTGAGCCGGTGAGATTTGAACCGCTGAACTGCAGCTGAAGTAGCCTGCAGTACTGCACTCTAACCACTGCGCCACCTCGGCTCTGACTCAGTTTCTCCAATATTGAACTGTTTTCTTGTGGCTGACTAAGGAATGCAAACCAGCCTTCTTCAGCACCACAAAAAGTCAACCTTCTTCCTCTTGCTCTTGTGCAGAAACTATCATTCATATCCATACATCATCATTGCTGCCAACCTGCCTTCCATTGAGGACCTGTATACTGCACGAGTCAAAAAGAGGGCCGTGAAAATATTCACTGACCCCTCGCATCCTGGACATAAATTGTTTCAACTCCTACCCTTAAAACGACGCTATGGAGCACTGCACACCAAGACAACTAGACACAAGAACAGTTTTTCCCCGAACGCCATCACTCTGCTAAACAAATAATTCCCTCACCACTGTCAAACTATTCACTAAGGCTGCATTACTATTACTATTAGTCTTCTCATCGTTCCTATCACCCATCTCCTCCCACTTATGACTGTATGACTGTAACTTGTTGCTTGTATCCTTACGATTTATATTAATATTGATTGTTTCCTGATTGCTTATTTGTACCCTATGACAATCATTAAGTGTTTCTATTCTATTCTATTCTATTCTATTCTATTCTATTCTATTCTATTCTATTCTATTCTATATCATTCATATCCATACATCATCAGAGGAAATAATAGGTTCTTTGCTTTTAAACTTTCCAGTCTAGCCTACAATCCTGGATCCCCTAGTAGTCTCCCTTCCAGGTCTGCCCTGTTTAGTTTTCTGTCTTGGCTAGGACAGGTACATGTAATCACATTTTCTCATAATTCATTAAGCAGCTACAAGCAACAAGTTTCTTCTGAAGATCTTGAGACCAAATGTGGGGTTCACTTTTTCATCCCCTCGGGGCCTAAAGAGCCCCTTGTGTAGTTGCACTATCATCCAGAACTAGGAAGTGGTGTGGCATAGGGTACAAACTCAATAGGCAGAAGAACGAGTGTCCAAACGCCTTTTGAAAAAGAGTCTGGTTTTGTGTAATGGTTTCTTTATGTGTAGAAATTCTCCAAAGCAATTCAAGATGGCTTGCAGTAGTTCTTAGGCAGAGTGCTAAAAATCAGGTTTCAGAGAACATATGCAGCATCTGTTCAGTAATCTTTCATTTGTTGACCTACCAAACCAACTGTCTGTTTTTTTCTGGATTTCCATCTCTGATTAGTCTTTAGTGTACTTAGTGCAATTTTGTTTTCAGCAGGACAATTCTCACAAATTCCTATTTCTAAATGATATTTGTTCAGGATTACCTTTTTAAAAAAGCTAGTTCACCTTTCCTTCAATCATTGTACTTGAAAAGCAGCTGGAAAACTACCTTAATGAGAATGATTAATTTCCTTCTACCCTCTAGTGGATTTCAAAAATAAATGCAGCGAAAGTACAGTGTAACAAATATGGCCACTAATTACTCCCCTAATTTTCCATCGTTTATCTTCTGCCCTCCTTCCCCAAGTTACAGAATTAACTTCTAATTTACCTAGTTTTATTAAACTGGGTGCTAAGAATCAGGGACTATTTGACTGGAACAATCAGATATAAATAACTTTTCAAACCAAACACCAGTGAGCAATTCGGCATTTCACACAGTTTGTGATAAACTGAGTTCAGATTTGGAACCATCCTGTTTTATGAAAGGGCCTCTTGTATGATTGCAGTAGCACAGTATCTGACAATGCAGATCCAAGGTTTATATTGCTGTGCAGCCAGCCCATGGCAGCCACTACTGCTAAGTGGGTACCATTTGTATAAGAGAAGAAACTCCATTTCCTTATAGTATATACTCATTTTTATAAATAAATGCACTAGCTGTCAGGCACGGAAAACCACAAGCCCAGTTAAGATTCAAAAGCACTGTAAATTTATGCCATGTAACGTAACCTATACACAAGATTCTGATGATCTAATGGTTAAGGCAAATTGGCACCAGATAAGAGTCAACAGACTTCAAGGGGGAGGGGGGCTTGAGTTAGATCTCTTCCGGGGGCATAGGGACTCCAGACTGATGATGCATTTGACCCTCCCTCACGCTCAGCCTGGTCATTTCCTACACCACCAAGGCTTCCTATCATTCAAGAGCACCTGTTCAAAGTCACTGGTTTTCATAGTGAGAAACTGGTGAATTCCTATCAGAGGTAGAGTATCTGATCTGGACAGCAACATTTGCATGCCAATTCTATGTATCTTTGCTACCATCAAGTGACAGTCTACATTTTTGTAGCCTAGATTAATAGCCAAAGCAGGGCAGGAACACTACTTTCTTCTTCCACGTAACTCTACTCAAAAGCAGCTGGGGGCGTTTGGTCTAAGAAGGAATGGGAATGATAGATGAAACACACTCAGGTGACATTTGACAAACTCTACCTTAATCCTGGTTGAAGCTGGCTGAGAGAAGCAGTAGCAACATCTGATGGTTTTAAATTCTTGTTTTTCAAAAAGATAAAGTTTGGCTGAGATTTGTCTTTTATTGTCTACCCATGTTTCTTCAGAGTAGCTTTTGATTTTTCATCTATTTCCTGCTCCTGTCAATTTCTTTGCAAGTAACAAAGTTATCTTTAGCAATAGTTTATGCTAATCTAATCCCTCCCTTTACCGAAATAGTTCAAGAAATATCCAAAAAGGATGTTCTCCAGCCATATAAAACCCATGATAAAGCTACATATAAAATTACGAGTAAAGTCAGTAGGAAGCACTCTAGTTTTAGTTTTGTTCCTAAAATATTCATTAAAAATAAAATATTCATTAAAATGTGCAAATAAATTTTTGTGAAAGCCTTAGCTCTCCTATATTCCCATTCTGGATTTACTTATTCCAGATTAATTTATACTGTAGATAAGTCATTTTGATCACAACAGATTACATGCACCAACATTTAAAAAATGGCTGAGCAGTATAAGACCTAGTGTTTTGATGGAAAAGTTGTTGGCTAGAGTAGGAAGTAAAAAAAAAAAATCCAAAAACCCCCAATGGAAAACACTTCACATTGTTGCCAAGAAAACTACTTTTAATTGAAGTCATTTTGGCAATTACAGTACCTTCTCATGTTGATCACTGCCATCATTCTCACAGCCCTTGGTTACATTGGCTCAAAATAACAGTATTTGAAATCAAAACTTCTGGAGGACATGAGATTAGGATTGGCTAGTTTAGATATTTTTTTTAGGAAAAAATCCATCTTTATACTTCCAGTAAGAAAACTCTCCAGCTTGTTACATCAGATGGCATTTCCTTCTGTATTAATTAAAGATGTTTATTATAGACTTTTGTAAATACAGTTCATTTGAATTAACTATATTGTCCTACTTGGGTTTAATCTGATTTTAGTTAAGCCCATAATTTTTCTGCTTCCCCACAATTCAATTTAAATTAGTTTTAGGTTTTCTTCGATTTATAACCCAAATGACAAATTTTAGACCCTTCTTTTTTTAAAAAGTGAAATCTTGCCTACCATTGTTGATGTCAGTACGATTCCATCTTGGAGTAAAGAATCCTTGCTTCTCCCTTTCCTGACCCCTTAAAAGCATGAGTTCAGGGTAGTTGCAGATTGTTTGCTTCCAATTCAAATAATTTTCTTTGCTTTGTGAGCATAAATATCAAGATACCACCTCTTTCTTGACAAAAGTTATCTTGGTCATAAGAAAACTATTGCGACCGTTGTCGGAAAAATATTTTCAAGGGAAAAGTGGGGTGGGCAGGAAATAAACATCTAATTTCCTGCAGAGAGATATTTTTCCCAATCTATATTTTGTTTTGAAATAGTTAACAAACGATGAGATCTGAAATCTCTAGCAATTGTTCCTACAAATCATTCCCTTCCTGGAATACTATTGAAATGACAACAAATCCATATTTCAGTGGGTTTACAGGACAATTGCAGGAACATTCCTTGATGAATAACATCACCACCAGTTGCATTTTGCTGTCTAAACATCTTTTGATTAGAATCAATAAAACAACTTTATGAACAGCTTGATTTTGGATTTAGCGTTTTCCAGAGTCAGAGATACATAAACTGGGGGCTTTGCAAAGTAATGTGACTGGAAAACAAATGAACAAATATGGTGGGAAACACAGAGCAAGAAGCCTTCTTCGGCTGATTAGACTTTCATTGCTTTGACACATTTCCAAGCTGAGAGATTTAGTGTTGTGTGCCCATTATCCCATAAATCCTCTTTATGGCATGTTATGAAATTCTGGATCTGCTTATATTCAAGTTGCAGTCAAACTCTCTCCTGTTGCCTGGGTTTATCATCCACATTAAATTCAGAAACAGAAACAGCTGCAGGGGAGGCATCACATTAAGCAACAAGTAAGCTGGAAACACACATCAGAAACATGCAGTTTAGTTTGGAAATAACTGCTCTCCAAGAAGATATTGAAAAATAGAAAGGGAATGCATTTGATAGTTCCTCAAAGGCAAGGGGCCCCCTTTGAATTTGCAGTCTTCCGAATGTATCAGATTATGATTCCTATCGTCCTTAGACAACTAGGCTCTGCCAACTGGAAATGATGGAGATTGCAATTTAATCCTTCCAGATGAATGATATTTTATGTTTGATTTGAGGTACAGTGTTACATAAATGGTACAGTTATACACACTTTATTGAATTGAGAGGCTCAGTTCTCATTAAAAGTTTCACACAACTAAGGGACTGGAATCAGCAACTGTGGTCTGATGGTTAATATGTAGGGGTTAGGTCAGGAAAATCCATATTCAAGTCAAATTTTGGAGGCTACTGGATGACTGTTCCTGCCCACTTCTATCTTCTCTTTTTCTATAGTTTTTTTGGTTTTCAAACCTTTTTTTCCTTGTTTTTTAACCTTTTAATCTTCTTTTTTTGAAAATCAATAAATTTAATAAAACAAAAATTTCCCCAAACCCATGTTAAAGTTGAGATAATTAAAATCTTCCATCATGATGACTTCATACTTCTTTGAAAGATAGGCATTTTGCTTTTGGGAGACAGCTTCCAGATGCTCTTAGATGGGACAATGTCACTTATATTTGTTCCCACATTTATATTAACCTAAATGTTCTCCATAGTTTTGCCAAATTCATTCATTTGTATTTCTGAGCAGGAATGAATATTTTAAGGTAAAATTCAACTTCTCCTTCCTTTCTACTGCTTTATTTTCTGAACACCGTGTGCCCTTTAATTGCTGTTGTCCAGTCATTGGATTCGTCCAAAAAGTCTCCCATTATACCTTTTATATCATATTTGCATTTTTGTACTAAGACCTGAAGCTCATTTTGTTTTTGTTTTATTTTCTATATGCTCAGTGTTAATGTATAGACTTGGAGAAATTTGGAGAACCCTTGCTGGGAATGGAAGAGAATATCTGTAGCTCAGGATTGAACTGTGGAGTCTATGATAATTTGCCGCAGCCAACTTGCCGCAGCCAACTTACCATGGCCAACTCACTACAGCCAACTTGCCACAGCTAACTCGCTGTGGGAGAACTCGCTGTGGGTCAAGAGTTACACTAATGTCAAAGAAATGGTGGAATAAACATCATTAAAGAAAGGATGCAAAAAGAGAGACAAATGAAATATGTATGACAAAAATTACTTTTTAAAATTTTAATAATTACATTGAATTGTTAAATTGTCTCATGGCAGGTTGTCCCACAGCGAGTTGGCTGTGGGTGAATTGTCCCACAGCCAGTTGGTCTTAGCAAGTTAGCCATGACAAGTTGGCTGTGGCAAGTTGGCTGTGACGAGTTGTCCCATTCCGTTCTGAGCCTGGTTGTTGGCTTGCAGACATTTCATTATCTGACTAGGTAATATCATCAGCACCAAGGACTTCAGTGCAACAGAGAGCACCAAGGATTCCACAGTGTAGGCCAAGTCAAACAAAATAGATCAATAATCTGATTAGAAGGTAACTACCTTTGTTTTTTTTAACAAGGCAAATTCTGTATATGTAGTCAAACATACTAGGATTTATGAGTGTCAAAAAGGCAAAATGCCTTGCTTTTACTGTAGTAGATAAATGTTCATGCTCCAGTGGATTTAGTCATAAGAGAAATATTCCATTTGTATGACAGGGTAGCATGAAATATCTTTTAATCATGCTTACCCTTTGTTAAGTTAAATTATACGTTAAATTAATCTTCAAAATATGTGTTGCTAGGTTCAATTCATCCCCCTTCCTCCTTTTTCTTTCAAGTCCTAAAAGTTGAAGTTCTTAGAGTGAACGCATATGTGTGCACACGTCAACTGATGTTCATTGATGACAATGACATTGAATGATGTTTTGTTAAATGAAATAATTACTGGAGATTAACTGCAAAATACACAATATTTGTATCACTCCTAAAATAATACTTTCAAACAAAGACGGTCCACGTGCTGTGTTTTCACTATTTTGCAACTGAAACAATAAGGGATGTGTCCCATCAGGGCCAATCAACTCCACACAAGGTTATTTAATGAAAGTAGTTCAGACATTGAAGTCACTCATAACTCTTGGCCAAAAAAACGTGGGTGAGGCCTACGGAGTACCAATCAACCTTGAATATTATATCAGGGGGTCTATATGTATGTCTGAATGGATTTACATAATGCTTCCCATTCTGTTCAATAGTAAGATATTCAGTGCCAAGCTGGAGACATGAAGATTGGGTGTTACTTTAGATTAGTCTGATTGCATTTGAGAAAAATCTGAACGAATTCCAAAATTCCGGAGTTAGACAATGGGACCTGCCAGGGACAAGATTAACATTTGCTTTGTTTACTAGATCCTGTCCAAGACAACTTTTCTTTATTCTTGTTCATAGTAAATAAACGTGCAGTCCTTAAACAAATGACTTCTGATAGCAACCCTCACCCACTTCAAATTAACAATAATACCTTGTCTTAAAATAGATGGGTGACAACTCATCGGTTAAAGCAGAGGGGTGCACCCTCTTCCAAGAAAAAAAAGGCTATTAGCAATGTCATAGTTTATAACTGTTGAGTGGAAGAAATGCAGGCTGTAGCTCAGAATATGCATAGTTATGTAAACATTTGTTCCTTGGCATTTTACTTAAGTGACTGTTGTTATGATTAATAATCATCTATGTTATAATGAAAATAGATCAAAACAGATCAATAGACCCAAGAAAGTAGGAAAAAGAGGAACAAAATAGAACATTAAAACATTTAAAAATCAGATTGGTATAGGCAGAGTTCCAATGAATCCTTATCAAGCCACATGTTTAGCCATACGGGTACTGAAATAATGGTCCCATGGAATAAACTATCAATGCTGCCCTTTGTCCCTTTCTTGCTAGATGGGCCCACCATGTTCATTTTCCAAGAAATCTTTGGGAAGTATTGCTGGAATTAAACAAGCACAAAACTCCTAGTTTTTTAATGTAAAAAGTTACTTGAGATAGAGAAATGGCAAGCATATCAGGACGGCACCATGGGCAAAATGGGTTTTCTCTGTTTTAGGAACTTTGATCCCATGGGTGCAATGAGATTAGAGTGCCTGATCTCTTATTCCAGTACATATTCCAGCTCCCCTTCAGAGTCAAGTAAACAGTTAATTTTAAAGTGTATCCATTCGTTTAAGTAAAAAGTTATAGGGATAAGGATGTTATAATGTCTCTCTAGCGCCCTATATCTTGACCTAAAACCTTAATTAATTATCAGTGTGGTTGTGTAAGGCAATGACTTTAAACTCTAGCAAAAAGGCAGTTGGTAGCTAAGTTTGTATTTTGATGGAGGAAGATGATTGCTGATAAATACTGACAATCCAATGAGTTTCCAGTGTGCATTGGGATAGGTGGAAGTTATTCATTTTTCTAATCTTCCACTCCAGTGGTGGGTTTCAAAACTTTTTGCTACCGGTTCGGTGGGTGTGGCTAGGTGGGGGGAGTATGTGACTGAGTGAGCATGGCCAACTTGACATCACTCACACCCACGCCCACTCAGTCACATGACCCCCCACCTAGCCACGCCCACAGGAAAAGGTAGGAAATTTTGGGGAATTTCCACCTACCCCCACCCTCCCTTCGCCAGTCGGCCCTGTTTCCTCTCCTTTAGCAGCCCCAGCCCTAGCCCTAGCCCTGCTTCCTCCCCCCCCACCACCTCTTTGTTCGGGCTGTTTACCTTCTGCGGCGGCTGGTCCAGAGTCCGGAAGGCAAGCTGACTGGAGTTTTCGGCGGCCCCCAGCCAGCCGCTGCTGCTGGAAAGCGGCTGGCAAAGAGGTGGTGGCTGGCCGCAGGCCGCCGAAAAGTATGCCGAAAAGCTTTTTCCGTGACCTCCGGTACTTTTCGGCGGCCTGCAGCCAGCTGCCACAGCCTCAAAGCAGCTCTCAAAGAGGCAGTGGCTGGCCGCAAGCCACCGAAAAGTACCGGAGGTCGCAGAAAAAGCTGCTGCTGTGCTGTCGCCGCCATGTTCTTCGCGCATGCGCATCCCATTGGACTTGCAAGGTAATGGGATGCGTGTACGTGAAAAACATGGCGGTGACTAACATGGCAGGCGGGTCGAGCGAGCGGTGACCGGAGGACCGGTTCAGGGGCGTGGCCAGCCGGCCATCGTTACCGGTTCGGTGACCTTGGCCAAATTTCTGCCAACGGTTCACCTAAAACGGTACGAACCGGCTGAATATCACCTCTGTTCCACTCATCTTTTCTACAATCAGAAAATTTTGACAGCAAAAATGAATAATAGTAAATTAAATACTTGACAATTTGAACCTCTTTCACGATATCCAAAATCCCCTGCCTGAGGAAGTTTCCTCACTGTATCAAATGCTTGAGCCATCTTTACATGAAATTATTTTAGCAGTGGAGACTGAGAAGAATATCAGGAACCAAGTATAAGTAAAGTCTATATATTGAATAAAGCCTTTTCTTCTCCAAATGTAAATGGCTCTTCCTTAGCATCCAAATTTTTAGATTTTAAATCCTCCTGCTCCACAACAAATCAAAATCTTTCAAAACACTTGTTTGTGTCACAGTTCCATTGGGCTTGGGATATCTGAATCCTTATAAATAGACTTAGAGATGGGAAAGAAGAAGGACGAAAATAGTGAAACATTCATATAAACAACAATCTAGATTCACTTTATTTGTCTTCCATCTCCAGATAATACATTCAAACTGAGCTGATTTAAGGGTGGGGCGGGGTGGGGAAGGTGGCTGAGCCACTTTAAACATAGATGCACTCATTCCTGTCTTTTTTGTTTGGTGAAGATGCTTTTTGTTTGCTTTAATTAGAAGGCTGCCGTAATGCTTTTTTGAAATATTGCACCTTTCTTTTCTCTTTCAAATGGATTGCTGTTTGGTTGCTGTAGTGAGTGAAGGAAAACCCCTAAACTGCCTGAGGAGCTGTGGATGTCCATTTTAGGAAGTTCTTGCCTCTCTGCTGTGGTACATGATGTTATGCTCTATATCGAACGACATTCCTATCTCGTAAATGCAAAGAAAAGCTGTTCCAAACGCCTTGCTAATTTTAAACGGCTCACTTATTTGGCTGGGATTCTCCATGTGAAGTTTTAATTTATTGATGTTCACAGTTGAAGGAAGTTAGCACCCACCCCTCTCCTAGAAGAATGAAATATTCTAGGAAATATTAAAAAGGCAGAATATTATATTTCCCTGGATGAGAAATGGAGAAACATGTTTTTTAGGCAGGAAGCAGACTCACTCTTAATAGCCCCCACACTCTCAATAGCCCACAGCAGATGTCAGCACTTAAGAGATAAAGAGATAGCTAGGTCTATTCATAAGCAAATGCCCTCACCCAAGATCCAACAAAGATATGATTAGCCCTCTACCCATCTAGCAACAGAACTCACTACATGGCACCTTGCATCACCCAGGCTCAAACAAGACAACCTACAAAGTTACCCCTGTATGGTCCCATGGGAGTCTGACAACCAATCAGAATACAAGCTCAAATTCACAGCCCAACAGAGGGCATAAACCCAAGGGTATAAATCTCTCTCTCTCTCTCTCTCTCTCTCACCCATGTGCTTTTTTTTTTTTTTTTGCCCAGGACCCAAAAAACCCATGTGATCCTGTCCACCATTAAACCATCTTTCCAAGCATTCTCCATGTTTCCAGTGTCTTTCTTCCCACTTGGAACTGAACCCAGATGGACATTTCTTCCAACAATTTGGCACCTCCTACAAGTTTCCTAAAGTTCCGGGCTTTGCTCAGTGATCTCCAGCTGGTTGCCCAAAGTTCAACTCTCTCATTCACTTTTCCATTCCATTTTCACACACTCTCTCCCTTTTTCCCTAACAGAAGGTCCTGCGCTCTGGCCTGACCCTTTATACTTTCCAGCCTCTCTTGGTAGAACACACAGAGGAAGCAAGATCCAGCTGTGATTGGGAGAAGGGCCCTCTCACTCACACACACACAGGCATACACACATTTCCCATGCTTTTCTGGGCTATAAAAGTTAAAATTTAGAGGTACTCGCCTTCTTTCCAAGCAGCCTTTGAGCTCAAAACTCAAAACCCCTTTAAAACCCTTGTTCCAAACGTCCAAGGTCTGGGAAAAAGCCATCCAGAGACACAATGGGTCTGTGCCAGGAAGAGAGGCTTACCCGGGCCAGGTTCTTTGGTCAGGTTAGCTTGAAGTCCCATCTTGGGGAGCCAAATGGATGGAAGAAATATCCATCTGGTTCAGTTCCAAGCTGGGAGAAAGACACTGGAAACATGGAGGCTCCTTGGAAAGAGGGTTTATTGATGGACAGGACCACATGGGTTTGAGGTCCTAGGCAGCTGACCACATGGAGATGGGACAGGACCATATGGGTTTTAGCATATAACAGCATTCATTCATGACTGAAAACTGAAAATAATCCAGAAGAAACAACTATGCTGTTAGAATCTGGCTCTCTGAAGAGCGTTGGTGAGTAGAAAAGTGAGCATGAAAAAGAAACGTGGTACAAAAATTTCTCATAGGCATGTATTTATTTATTACATTTACAGGTAATCCTCAATCAATGACCACAACTGAGCGCAAAATTTCTGTTGTTAAGCAAGGCATAGTCAAGTGGATTTGGCCTCATTTTCCAATCTTTTTTGCCACATTTGTTAAGCGGTCATTAAGCAAATCTGAATTACCCCATTGACTTTGCTTCTCAGAAGCTGACTGGGAAGATTACAAATGGTGATCACATGACCCCAGGACAGTGAAACTGACATAAATACATGCCACTTACCAAGTGTCCGTAATTTTGATCACATGATCCCGGTCATGTGAAAACCCGCCATAAGTCACTTTTTTCAGGGTCATTGTAACTTCAAACAGTCACTAAACAAATGGTTGTAAGTCAAGATCTACCTGTATATTGTGCTTCTCTGCCAAATCTTCAAAAGTATGTACTTTGTACTTAGTCTCTCCAACCCTTCCCCCAACATTTTACTCTCAGAACAAACTTATGAAGGAAGTTGGAAGCGGATAACTTAGTCAACATTATCTAGCAAGATGCAGGCCTAATTGGGGATTTGAGCTCTGGTTTCTCCACTACTTACCTGACACCATATAATTCCCGTAAAGCCATTGGCACCCAAAAGAAGAGGGACTTACATTACTCTCCATTTTGAGAGAAATGAAATTAAGTCTAGCTGCTGTCTGCTAATAATAGAGCACTGAAAAAGCCTTCCTGCTTTTCAGCACATTTTGCTTTCTTTCACGTCTTCCCACTCGTAATAAGATAATTTTCAACTCTCAGTCTCGCATGGAGGTGGCTTTTGTATTTTGATTAATTAGTTTATTTTGAAAGTAGCCTTTGATGGCTGGAGGATTGCTAACAGCCTTTGATAACTGAATCCGGTAGATGAGGGCTTCTGAGGCTGAAGGTGCAAACAGCAGACCTGATAGAGGCCTTTTGTGCAAGAAAACTTGTAATTGCCTGTCCCAACTCTGAGTGTCACCCTCTTTTGATGTAAATGGTAGAACATGAAAAGTCCCATTGTTTTCTTCAGCTTTGGGCTTCTTTCCTCTTTTTAAAATCATAATATGAAATACCTGATGCAGCATCTTTCCAAAATTCTCTTGTATTTTTTTGAGGTGTGTGTGTGTGTGTGTGTGTGTGTGTGTGAAGCTGGGAATAATGTATGTTGTTTAGACTTTTACCCCTCATATTTTCTTTTGAGCATGCTTGACATGCATACACCATGCATTGTAAATTCCACTTTTAAAAACGTATGGAACTTTCTTTTTTTAAGAAAAGATCTTCCCTCGTATGTACAGAGCGCATATTCAACATTCTTTGACCACATGTGTTGCATGTGTGGACTTTTGCTCAGCAACAAAATGTTTATAAATTAATAGTAATTTGATGATTAAGGAGATAGTGTATTGAGGCTGATATGGTCTGTTCTTTGATCTAGGGATTAGCTGTTCTCCAAGAGAACATTTTGTTTCTTCTCCCTTTCCCATGCTCTCCTCTTTATAATATTCAGAAACAAAGCCCAAAATGTGGCCCAGATATCAACAGAGTCCTCAAAGCTTTGATAGTCAAAGCCTCTTTTCCTGCCAAACAAACAACACAACAAAAGACAGACATAACTTTGAAAAGCACCTCTCCCCTGATTGCCTTCCTTATCCAGAGATATAGAAGCATGTTAGATCAGCAGCCCCCAACCTTTTGGGCACCAGGGAACGGTTCCATGGAGAAAGGTTTCACATGCTGCCTGCATCCTGCGGATGGGGCTTCTCTTGTTTGTGCAGCCTGGTTTCTGGCATGCCGTGGCCTGGTGCTGGTCCACAGACCGGGGATTGGGGACCCCTGTGTTAGATGATATGGGAATGTGAAGGTAATATGCAAGATGAAATTCTGGGCTCTAAAAGACAGTGTTCTCTATTGTTTCTTTCAAAAGCATATTTCTAATTTGACTCAGCCTATGATCTAGACTGCTGATGAAAATTATAGAAAAGAATCAGAATCCTATTGCTCGTGATTCATGGTAGGTGGCAGAATGTAGCCAAACCTGACCTGAACATTAAAAAAGCTAAGCAGAGTTGGGTTAATGAGTTGAGATACGGTAGTTAATGTCAACTATCCCATTGGCATATGCAGCAAAAGAAACTCCTAGGACATTATTTTACCAAGAGTATAACTTTACTGATAGATCCATACTGGCACAGAAGAAGTCAAGCTAGCTCTGAGGTTTTTGCGCAAAAACCAGCATAGGTAATTTTCCCTTTTCCCACCCATTGTCCACCAATCCAACACGTTCTTTTTATTTTGGGAAAACAGTCTGCTCCTTCGGAAGGTTCCCATCGCACGGCCTTGAAGTATCAGGATCTTCTCTGGCTGCAAACGGCTCACATAAATTCCTCATCTCCCTCCCAGCTCCCAATAAATTCCAAGCATTGTCCTCCTCCTTCCCTTCATGTCTGTTGTCAAGCTGCGAGTTGAGGTGTGTTACGAGTCAGCCTTGACAGTTAGATTGGAAAATCTTAGAGAAATCCCAGACCAAGGCAATGGTGAACCACTACAGTACTATACTATTACCAAGGAAATAACATGGGCCCCAATGGGGAAGCATGACAGTGAAGGTGGTTGATCGATTAAGAACAGGTCCCACCTCCCCGCCTGCCCGTGCCCTCCACATCTGTAATTGGATTGTAGTGGTTGTTGGTATTAATTTATTTACATATATACATATACACATACACATACACATGCACATACATATACATATACTGATTGATTGATTGATTGATTGATTGTATACCGCCTAGAGCTATCCTGTGGTAAGATAGGTGGCCAATAAATAAATAAATAAATAAATAAATAAATAAATAAATAAATAAATAAATAAATACGCAAGCAAGCAAGCAAGCAAGCAAGCAAGCAAGCAAGCAAGCAAGCCCTAAAACTGAGTTTAAGCTGAAGGTGACTTTGGCTTTATATTACAGAAGAAGATATTGATAGAAACTATGCAGAAACTCCAGATCAAAATTATCGTCCTCTTTTTAAGCAATTAAAAATGTCCTAATTAGTGATGGCACTCTCACTCATAACCCGGTTAGATTGAGGCCATTGAAACAAATTAATTTTTATCACACTTACTAGAACACTCCCTCCCCCCGAACATCTGTTCAACTCATAAAAAGATTTTGGGAATGAGAAGAAATGCAGCTCTCTGTAGATTCAATATAATTTTTATTGAGATGGACGCTCGAGACTCTCATTTATCCTTGTTACGTTATGTTGCTTGGTCGACATTTTACATTTTGGATTTTATATTTTATATATTGCACATGTTTTAATGTTATAGGATTTTCTTTTTGTTTATGATGCACACTGCCGAGAGTCACATTGTTGAGTTAGTCGCTTTATAAATCTGGTTATTAAATAATGTGTGCATGGAATAAATAAAAAAGAGTCTACTTTTCTGACTAACAAATGTTTTTAAAGTTTTTGTGAGCTGTAGCTCACTTTAATGCATCCAAAGATATTGCTTTGTCCCTTGGTAATATCTGACAGAAGATATGCCCTTCATATGACAGTAAGGAATAAAGCTGCTACAGAATAGCTGCTTGTATTTAATAGTAAGGAAACATTCTGCAGTAATTATTTATGGTAGCAACAGCTAATGGTAGACATGTAGCAATGTCAGTGTCTAATACTTGAAGCTGAGAGAGAGAGATTTCAGAATACCACATTTCCAGATCAAAAGTTTATTTAAGTACTCAGTGTTCTAAATCTGAATATTCAAGGAATTTTAAAATTATGTCCTCTTAAAATACTGTATGAAGAGGCAACGATGTGTGTATTCTAAGCTAGTTTTCTATTCATGATGTAGGAGAAGAAGTGGCAGAGCCTGGGGGCAGAGTCAAAAGAGGAATCAGCCTAGAGCCGTGATGGCGAACCTATGGCACGCGTGCCACAGGTGGCACGCAGAGCCCTCTCTGCGGGCACGTGAGCTGTCGCCCCAGCTCAGCTCCACCACGCATGCGCACATGCCTCCCGCCAGCAAGCTGGTTTTCGGGTCTCTGCCGCGCATATGCGGAGGGCGGGACGCATGCGGGAGATATGCGTGCATGCGGGGAGCGCACATGTTCGGGGGCACGTGAGGGGGGTCGCACATGCATGCGCGGGGTGCATGCAGGGGGGTCATGAGTGCATGCGCGGGGGGCAGGGGGATCGCGCACGCATTGCATTATGGGTGTTTTCGGCACTCGGCGCCGAAAAGGTTAGCCATCACTGGCCTAGAGTCTCTTATATTGTCACAAGCGGACTAAATCCAATCTCTCTTGACTTCCATTGACTTTTATCTAACGTCAAAATAGTGCTAACCGTAACTTGACTAGATACCTGTGTGTAGTCATGAGCAATAAATCATTTTAACTGGAACTTAATACGTAGCCCTGGTCTTTCACACCTGACAAGTTACTACGGCAAATTCTTTGCTGGTTAGTAAATCAAATCCATTTGTACAAGTGCATAGCCTAATGCCTACCATCTCAGAATCACTCTGAGAGTGAGATGGGTGATACTGAAATTTGATAAATAAATAAATAAATGGTATTATGAGGCAGAAGAGCCTTGGAACAAATAGAGTTAGGGGTCCTTGGTGCTCTCTCTGAGCTTGGTTGTTTTCTTATAGATGTTTCATTACCAAACTGAGTAACAACATCAGTGCTAGAATGGAGTGGGGTTTGCTTTCAGTTTATATTGTAGTGCTTGCCCTGCCAGTGTTGGTGGGAATTGTCTTAGTAGTACTTTGGTTGGGCTGCTTTCTGTTGTCTACTACAACCACATGGAATCAGCTGAAGCCAACTAAAGCCTTTTAAAACACCCTAAGTAAATCACCCTAAGCAAACCAAAAGACCCAGCAGTCTCAGAAGAAAAAACAGGAGTCATCTATAAGATACAGTGTAGTGACTGCAACAACCACTACATAGGACCGTGATGGTGAACCTATGGCACGCCTCTCTGTGAGCACGCGTGCCATCGCCAGCTGCTCTTCTGGGTTCCGTCATGCGCATGTGTGGCGGCCAGCTGCTCTCTTCCGGGTCCCAGCGCTCTGGCACGCGTGTGCGTGCGCGTGCTCCAGTTTTGGCACTCGGTGCCGAAAAGATTAACCATCACTGATATAGGACAAACAGGCAGAAGACTGGCAGAACCATCCAAGTACACCAACTAGCAGTCAGAAGATATGATGAAAACTCTTCACAAATGTGGACAAACTTAACCATAGTTTCAATTGGGAAATTGTAACTATCCTAGACCAAGCCAAATCCAAACACGCTAGGGAATTTCTAGAAGCTTGACACTCTGACAAATTAGCCATCAATAGACACCTAGACATAAACAATATATATAGACTATGCAAAAGCTAAAAGAGAGCAAAAAGATCTGAGCACCTCTCCATCAGCAATCAGCATCCAGTTGAGCATAGATTAACTCCAATATTAACAGCAGACCAACAATCAAGTAAACAAATGGTGTTGCGTCCTCAGAACCACGCCAGCGTTCAGGCACGCTGCAAACACAGAAGCGTCTCCCATTGGCTGAGCCGTGACAGCTCTGCCAGCGGGAGAATAAACCCTCGCTATTGGCCAAGCCTTTTGACAGCTGATATATAAATAGCAGCCTGACTGAAAGTTGTTGTTGCCGGTTCCAGAGTTGTTGTTGAATGTTAGCTGTTACCCTATTAAAGGGTTTTACTTAAAATACCGTCTCGCCTCAGTTTCTAGCCACCCTTGTTCTCCTGAACAGAACAAATGGACTCCGGGGGATGGTAGAGGACAGGAAGCAGGATAAAATTCAGCAGGTTCTGACAGGTTCTGGAGAATGGGTAGCGGAAATTTTGAGTAGTTCGGAGAACCGGCAAATACCACCTCTGGTTGGCCCCAGAGTGGGGTGGGAATGGAGATTTTGCAATATCCTTCCCCCAGGAGTGGGGAGGGAATGGGGATTTTGTAGTATCCTTCCCCTGCGATGCCCATCAAGCCACGCCCACAGAACCGGTAGGGAAAAATTTTGAATTTCACCCCTGACAGGAAGGCCTGGAGGAACGTTGTCCATGGGGTCATGATGGGTCGGACACGACTTTGCAACTAACAACAACAACAAATCAAGAGTGTCTTCACCTCTAGGCCACCGCACTGCTCACCAGAAATCAAGAATAAAGGAGTAATAAAATTGGAAAAGTGCTTGTAGCTCCCAAGAAGACATCAGAAAGCAAATCTAGAAGAAAGATGGCTGAGGTTAGAGACCACTAGCATTGTTGTATAATTTATTTTAAACTTTCCCTACTCCTATCTTAATGTTCAGTCAACGTTGATCCCAGTTTAAGTCTTATTAGAGCTAATTCTATCCTCTGGGGGCAAAAATAAAATCTTTCCAACATCAGGTGCTTAAAACAGCATCAGGTGCTTAAAATAGGATCAAACTGTATTTTTAAAACTAAATTATATTTCCTTTAAGTTTTCCTCCAATGATTTATTTTCATAACTCTAGCCAGTCTTGTCACACTCATTTGAATACATTTGTTTACCTCCATTTTTGTAAAATGCAATATCTAGAACAGGTCATAATATTTGAATACTTCCTCCTGTGCAACTAAAAATACTGTGAATATTTTTTCTGGTAAGAAAAATATAGCAAAAGATATGGTACAATGAGAGGATAGGAAATGGAGAGATCTTCTCCTCTGGCCAATTGTCTAATAAGCACCTGGTTTGGTAGTACTCTTCCAGATTATGTTTAACAAGTATAGAAATAAAGTAAAACTATTACTACGGTAATATCTCAATATTTAATAATAGCCACTGGGTAAGCATGAACAAATGTTCTCCACATTCTTCATTAAAAAATATGTAGAAGTAAAAGCAAAACAACTTATTACATACTTGTGAAAAATTAGTATGGCTGCTGTGTATGTTGTTGTACTTTATATTATAGAGCCGAGGTGACGCAGTGGTTAGAGTGCAGTACTGCAGGCTACTTCAGCTGACTGCTAGCTGCAGTTCGGCGGTTCAAATCTCATCGGCTCAAGGTTGACTCAGCCTTCCATCCTTCCGAGGTGGGTAAAATGAGGACCCAGATTGTTGGGGGCAATATGCTGACTGTGAACCGCTTAGAGAGGGCTGTAAAGCACTGTAAAGCGGTATATAAGTTTAAGTGCTATTGCTATATTATATTTTGTATTTATAATATTATAAGCCACTAAAGTCCTTATTGTGAGACATTTGGCCATATAAATCTAAATTAATAAATACATCTAATTAACAACAGCAAAAATTAGTTTTTTCTTTTACTATTTTATATTGGTGATAATTAATATCACAGTGACCTGTAGTTTTAATTTTTCTCAAGTTAATGATATTTAGCTAGCTGCTGCCTTCATTCATGTGTAATTTCTGCCGACGTTTTTGCAAGGAAGGACAAAGAAGACAAGCATTCAAGGTAGGTCCCAGATGGGAGAAATGAAGCTATTTTGTCAGAAGTATCATTGCAAACATCAATATTTATAATATAATAAAATAAATACATTCAGTCTTTTCAAGATAGAACGACATGCAGCTAAAGAAGATAATGGTGCCCTCCAGATATTGTGGCTTTAATTCTCAGAATTGCCAACCAGGCTGGCGGAGAATGGATTGGTTTGGAACCGTGGCAAAATCATGTTGTTCATAAGGTATGAATTGAAGTCCACTCGTTTTAAAGTTGCTATGGTTGCGGCTACATTAATTGAAAGAGAGAGTTGGATTCAGTGGCAAGCAAGTTCAATAGTAAGGAGTAACAACTTCCCCCCCCCCCACAAAAAAGCCATCAAATGAAATGAAAACCCATAATCAAAGGTAGATCATTTCTTTCTGTTCTTTCAGTCTGCAAGAACCTCTGAGCCAACAGTCCATAATTTTGTCTGTTGTGTAGCAGGGCTTCACTAAGAAATGCTCTCTGCGTATTAAAAAGTCTAATGAGCAATATTTCTCTGTCCACTGCAGCTTGACCTCTTCAGCAGTTCAGACACTTAACTAATAAGTTTTCAAATGGTTACTAGGCCTGTACGTTTATTTCAAGAAGAAGAAAAAAAATCTCAGTTTTTCAACAGTTCTAACTATACCCAAAGGTAACTTATAATCAATTATGCAGAAAATAAATGCACAGGTTTCTTATGAGTATGAAAATAAAGGTGAACGTTATATTGGCTGTCCATAGCTGGATGGATTTTATTCATTTAACCAGTGGATATACCATAAATGCCCATTCAGAATTGTGACACAGAACATCAGATTAAAACCAACAGGCAACAAAGCAAAATTTAATTAATAGCAACAATAAACAGCAATGACACAATAATAGCATAATGCTACCTTACGGCAATCTAATTCAATTCACAGACACAACTCAAGGACTCAAGAAATGGCAGCAGGGTCTGGTCCAAACAAAGAGGGGGGGGGATAATGTTCCAATGGGCAGGTATTAAATACAGCATATCTTTTAATCTCCTTGACAATGTGCTATTGGACAACATAAGGAATCCACTTAGTCCACCCTTAGGTACATGCTATGATTTATCATAATGCCAAGTTTTCAGCTGGGATAGAAAAGCATGTTTTAACATGCTATACAATGTTTTAAGTTTGGGAGAACTTTATGTCCGCTTTATGTCTGTTCCAAATCTCAGATTTCCTCACTTCCTCTCACAGAAGGAGGAAGAGTAACATATGTATGTGTTTGTATATTTTTTTTTGTACGGGATTAGGGTTAGGGTTAGGGTTGTGATTTGTGTGTGTGTGAGAGAGAGAATGCTTGGTATAGGTAGAGGGGAATTAATTTTTAAATGCTTTACCTTCCCTTATATACTTAGTTACTAGCCGAGGTGGCGCAGTGGTTAGAGTGCAGCACTGCAGGCTACTTCAGCTGACTGCTAGCTGCAGTTCGGCGGTTCAAATCTCACCGGCTCAAGGTTGACTCAGCCTTCCATCCTTCCGAGGTGGGTAAAATGAGGACCCAGATTGTTGGGGGCAATATGCTGACTCTGTGAACCGCTTAGAGAGGGCTGTAAAGCACTGTAAAGCGGTATATAAGTCTAAGTGCTATTGCTATTGCTATTGCTATAGGTAGTCCTGAACTTACAATCACAATTGAGCCCAGAATTTCTGTTGTTGAGACAATTGTTAAATGAATTTTGCCCCATTTTATGACCTTTCTTGCCACAGTTGTTAAGTGAATTACTGCAGATGATAAGTTAGTAACACGGTTGTTAAATGAATCTGGCTTCCCCATTGACTTTGCTTGTCAGAAGGTCACAAAAAGGGATCACATGATCTTGGGACATAGCAACAGTCATAAGTATGAGTCAGTTGCCAAGCATCTGAATTTTGATCATATGATCATGGGAATGCTACAAAGGTCATAAGTGTGAAAAACGGTCATAAGTCACTTTTTTTCAGTGCCATTGTAACTTTGAATAGTCACTAAATGAACTGTTGTAAGTTGAGGAGTACCTGTACTACTTCAGTGTATATTCAGTGGCAGTTATTGTCCATGAGAGTCTCTGTCCTCGCAGGATCCCTGCCCCGGAGATTGTAGGGTGTGAGTCTCTCCTCTTGAAGTTGGACTCAGGGGTTCAGTTGGGCTTGTTGTTGACGTACCTGCCTCCCAGCTGCGTTACGACGGCCCTGCCTGTGCTGCTAGAGGAAGTAGCCGGGTTGGCAGTGGAGTTCCCCAGGCTTATGGTTCGGGGGGACTTTAACCTGCCATCCCTCGCCGAACCCTAAGAGTCTCTGTCCTCGCAGGATCCCTGCCCCGGAGATTGTAGGGTGTGAGTCTCTCCTCTTGAAGTTGGACTCAGGGGTTCAGTTGGGCTTGTTGTTGACGTACCTGCCTCCCAGCTGCGTTACGACGGCCCTGCCTGTGCTGCTAGAGGCAGTAGCCGGGTTGGCGGTGGAGTTCCCCAGGCTTATGGTGCTGGGGGACTTCAACTTGCCATCACTCGGTGAATCCTCAGATTCGGCTCAGGAGTTCATGGCTTCCATGACAACCATGTACCTGACCCAGGTA
>QLTV01003253.1:5290797-5310966 GCA_003457575.1 Thermophis baileyi
CCCAGCGACCGGTAAGATCCCACAGGGTTGGGCTCCTCCAGGTCCCGTCAGCTAAACAGTGCCGGCTGGCGGGCCCACGGGGGAGGGCCTTCTCTGTGGCTGCTCCGGCCCTCTGGAACCAGCTACCCCCTGAGATCCGGACCACCCCCACACTGCTGGCCTTCCGGAAAGCAGTGAAGACCTGGCTCTTCCGGCAGGCTTGGGGCCGTTGATCTCGCCTCTGTAATTGGCGAGGTCCGGCCATGTAACGGTATGCATGAGTTTTTAACTGTTTTTAATTGTTTTTATTATGGTTTTTTTTTAACGGTTTTTTATATTGTTGTGAGCCGCCCAGAGTCCCTTGGGAGTTGGGCGGCATACAAATTTAATAAATAAATAAATAAATATACTTTTTAATTCTGCATATATTCCAGCAGGTATATATGTCCTGTGTATGCATTAATTAAAGGGAAGGAATCCCCAGAATGGGTTTGAGCTAGAATTGACAACTAATGGTTGAAAAGGTAGGCATTGGGCAAATTTTTTTGCACGTATTTTCTCTCTCATTTGTCTTAAGGCGGGTGGCGGCAACCCACGGCTCTGGAGCCGCATGTGGCTCTTTCGTCCCCCTGCTGTGGCTCCCTGTCGGTTGGCTGGCCCCGCCCCTCATCCTCCCCTCCCAGTCACTCATCACGTGGCCTGAGAAGGTAAGGGCGATGGCGGAGATGGAGACTCACTCCATATTCCAGAGCAGGAGGGAAGTGCCCCTGTCCTTGCCTCTCATCTTGCGGGTGCTTCTTCCGGTGCTTCTTGGTGCTGTGCGCACCTTGGTTGCTCGGGGAGACGTGCGACTTTCTCTCTGCCCCGAGACACTGGCCTGGCCAATGCTCCACATCGTAATAGGCTCTCCTCCTCCTCCTGGAGCCCATTATGACGCAGAGCATCGGCCGCAGCTGGGCCGGGCCAGTGTCTCGGGGCAGAGAGAAAGTAGCGCATCTCCCTGAGCGACTGAGGTGCGTAGAGCACCAAGAAGCGCCAGAAGAAGCACCCGCGAGATGAGACGCAAGGACAGGGGTGCTTCCCTCCTGCTCTGGAATATGGAGCGAGTCTCCATCCCCGCCGTCACCCTTACCTTCTCAGGCCACATGAGGAGTGAATGGGAGGGGAGGGGAGGATGAGGGGCGGGGCCAGCCAGCCGACAGGGAGCCACAGCAGTGGGACAAAAGAGCTTCATTTATCTGGGAACCTGAAATGACTCTTGATTTAAATCATATGGTAAAAAGTACCCAAAGAAGAAGAAAGAACATCAGCCAAAAACAAACAAACAAACAAACAAACACCAACCCTCGCCTGTTTTTGGAAATGGTTCAAGAGGGAACACACACATGAGAGAGAGGGGGGGAGAGGGGGGAAGAGAGAGGGAGGGAAAGAGAGAGAGAGAGAAAAGGGGAGAGAAAGAGAAAGAGAGAAATGAGAAAATGATGGAGGGAGAGAATGAGAGAGAGGAAAAAGAGAAACAAATGAGAGAGAAGGGAGAGAGGGAGAGAGAAATGAGAGAGAGCTGGAGGGAGAGAATGAGAGAGAGGGAAAAGAGAGGGAAACAAATGAGAGAGAGAAGGAGAGAAAGAAAGAGAGTGGGAGAGGGAGAGGAAAAAGAGAGAAAAACAGAAATGAAAGGGAGAAAAAGAGAGAAAGAGAAATGAGAAAATGATGGAGGGAGAGAATGAGAGAGAGGAAAAAGAGAGAGAAACAAATGAGAGAGAGGGGGAGAGAGGGAGAGGGACACAGAAATGAGACAGAGCTGGAGGGAGAGAATGAAAGAGAGGGAAAAGAGGGAAATGAGAGAGAGAAGGGGACAGAAAGAAAGAAAAAGAAAGAAAGAAAGAAGAAAGAAAGAGAGGGAGGGAGGGAGATGGAGAGGAAAAAGAGAAAAACAGAAGAGAGAGGGAGGGAGGGAGAGCGAGCGAGAGACCCATTTCCTACAAAAAACACCGGGAGCCACAAAACGCATGGCTGGGGGGTGTCATGTGACTGGGTGGGAGTGACATTGAGTTGGCCACGCCCACTCAGGTTTTGTGGCTCCCAGTGTTTTCTTTTCTGTGGGAAACTGGTCCTAATGGCTCTTTGAGTGTTTAAGGTTGCAGACCCCTGTCTTAAGGGATGGGATTGACTTAAATTCAGATATACATCATATTGGCCCTTTCAGCTTCTTTTTCAGAGGCTTTCTATTAAGTAATAATTGACTAAAACTCATTGGCAGTCGCAGTAGTGCTAAGTGTCACAACTTCAGCTTTGTAATTTAAAAACTATGTTTTGAAAACACAACTTCCAGTTATTAAATTTATATTATGATTTGGTCATATATTCATCAAGACTAAGTTAATATTTGTTGCAGTTCAATAACTGCACCTACAATTCAGTATACGCTCATATAGTATTGTCCCACAAAATTTCTTCTAACAGATATTTCTTCTCACATAAGGGTTAGCAATTGTTGTTTTCTTTTGCTATACAGATAATTAATGAGTGGTTTTCAGCATGAGGTAAATGTCAATTGTGGTTACATTACAGGATCAAACCAGCATCGGTAACTATGGGAACCCTTCAGGCAGGAGCAGCTGCAGTGATAACTTATGATGATGGCAAGCAAGCTTTGTTTTATTTATTTTCATCTCATTTTATTTGCTGAGGTGTGACAGGAGGACTTAAGATGGTACTTTCCAATGTAGAAATAAACTGTTTTTCCAGACACAAGGCATTTCACACATATTGAAATACTGCATTATACAGAAAATGCATGTTGCTTATGAGCATGCCCTAAAAGTGGGGAAAATTGAAGATTCATTTGAATAATCTTGTAATAGGAGAACTTCTGGATGGAAAGCTATGACTTTAAAATGCAAGAATGTCAAAGGTTGTATAATGGTCTTAGCTGAGCTGATCTTAGTGTTCTCAGTTATTGGGCTGAATTTTCCTTTAAGGGAGCTACCTGTAAAACAGGAGCTATTGATTGTCCTCCACTTACAACCACAATTGAGCCCAACATTTCTATTGCTAAGCAAGAGATTTGTTAAGTGAGTTTTGCCCCATTTTACGATCTTTCTTGCCACAGTTGTTAAGTGAATCCTAGCGGTTGTTAAGTTAGTGACATGGTTGTTAAGTGAATCTGGCTTCCTCATTGACTTTGCTTGTCAGAGGGTTGCAAAAGGTGATCTCATGACCTCGGGACACTGCAACCGTCATAAATATAAGATGCTTGCCAAGCGTCTGAATTTTGATCACATGATCATGGGGATGCTGCCATGTCTCAAAGGTCCGAGGCTGGACCTGGGTAGAACTGAAGCAAGCACGCTCAGGAACCATCAAGCCAACAAAACTTTTAATCAGGCCGGAGCCTCGGTACACAATGAGTGCGATGCGTGTGAACAAAGTCTGTTGCAAAGTCAGCGCTGGGAGCCTCCCAGCACGCTTTATCAGGAAGGGTCCATGGCCTCCAGCTGGCCGGACATGCCCCTGCCTTGTAACCCCCATCCGGTGAACATCCTAGGTCCCCGGAAATGCTGGGCGGCATCTGCACATGGCGCCCGAGGAGCAGCGTTCAGATCCTCCGTCGGCTGCGGTGGTGCTCCCCGCCGATCGTCGGCAAGCTCAGCTGGTGAGCGGGTGAGATGTGACCTCCTGGCCGCCCAACAAACAGGTGGTCGGTGCAGCCGGAAGCAGCCCGGGCGCCCGACGAACAGGCCAGAAGTAGCCGCCACCGTAGCCTCGCTTGTCGCTCGCTCCGCTCTCCACTCTGCGCTTGCCGCTCTGCCATCCGTCCACACACACCCCAGGTATGGCGAACCCCGGACTGGGGTTCAACAGGCAGCTCCCCTCTACCAGAGGCACATCTGGAAGACAGTAAACACAGGTATTAGACACGGCAACCCAGCATGCACAACCAGCAATTCCCCACCCCCAGGTGTGTGGGGATTCTGCTGGTGGAATCACCTATGGAGTCGTGTGGCTCTCATATCTTTGTCCGCCACCCATGAAGCGTCTGTGGAGGGATACCCCTTCCATCGGCTGGTACTTCCCGACCGTCGTCTCCTCTCCTTCCTCTGAGGCCGTCACTGAGGCCTCCGCCTGGTGTGCCGCCCGGGACTGTTCAGGGGTCTGCCATAGCGGCCATTCCAGGGGTACCGGCCGGTGTTTGCGGAGCCAGCACCAGGCACTCGGCCGCATGGTGTCCTGGTTGGTTGCACCAGAAACAGTGTAGCAGCGGGCGAGCGGGTCTAGCTGTGGGTCATGGGGCACTAGGGGCCAGCCGGAAGCCACCAAGCAGTCTTTCTGTAGCCCTCCGGGGCCCAGGGCCCACTTCCCCCTTAGGCCGGAACTCCCGTAGTTCTTCGTCCAAGTCAATGACCGCCTGGAAGCACTCCTGAAGCCTATGCGGGATGCCCCGATACACACAGGCCTGGTGTAGATCACAGTCCAAACCCATCCTAAACTGATGGACCAGCAGCCTCTCTGGCCAGGCCCTCAGCCTACTGGCAAACCGAACGTACTCCACCGCTGAGTGGCCCTTCTGTTTCAGTGACAGGAGCTCTCCTTCTGCCCGTTGCACACGGGACCTGTCCTCAAAGCAGATCTGTAGCGCCTCTAAGAAGAAACCTGCATCCGCCAACTCCCGGGCATGCTCACTGTGCAAGTCTGCCACCCACTCAGCGGCCTCCCCTTCCAACAACACCGTGACTGCCACGACCATCGCCCACTGTGATGGATAGAACTGGGCATATTGTTCCAGGTGGCTAATGGCTTGACTCAGAAACCAGGCCAAGCGGTCGGGGTTTCTGTCGAACGATGCCCATAATGGCGGTGGGTCCCACGGCACCTGCTGGGGCCAGAACCCCGTTGGCCACATGGGCCCCTGTGGGCCCCGGTCTGCCCGGCATGGACCCAGAACCCCAGGTGCTGGACCCCTCCGAGCCATCTGGGGAGCCCCTGGACCCGGCCTCCACCCCTAGGCACTAATGTCCCCCACTGTCACAGTCCCCTCGGTCGCCGCTTCTGCGCGTGCCACTAAATTGCCCAGCGTAGAAATCTGCTCCAAGGCCCCCACCTGCAAGGCATCATGGGTGCAGCTGGAGGCTGTGTCGAGATGAAACTTCAGGCTAGCCAGATGAATCGGGTGTGTGGAGGCTGAGCCGGCTGGGGCCCCGACCACCACAGCTGCCACACTGCCACCACCTCTGCACCCGTCTCCCATGGCTGGCCTCCCCGAACTGCTCCCGGAGCACATCCATGGTGTAGCTACCCGGGGCAGTTGAGTAGCTCCCCTTGGCCTCTGGCGTGGGCACCTCCTCCTCCAGGGCCAGCTCTGCCACGTCCCCCACCGCTGGCAGCGTCCCTTCCGCCATCCTGATGCTGCTCTCCTACCTTGGCCAGTCCACCAGAGAGGCTGTGAAAAGAAAAGGAGCACTGACTTTCTCTCAAAAGTCCGAGGCCAGACCTGGGTAGAACTGAAGCAAGCACGCTCAGGAATCATCAAGCCAACAAAACTTTTAATCAGGCCGGCGCCTCGGTACACAATGAGTGCGATGCGTGTGAACAAAGTCTGTTGCAAAGTCAGCGCTGGGAACTTCTGCCTCCCAGCATGCTTTATCAGCAAGGGTCCATGCCCTCCGGCTGGCCGGACACCCCCCCCGCCTTGTAGCCCCAATCCGGTGAACGTCCTAGGTCCCTGGAAACGTTGGGCGGCATCTGTGCATGGTGCCCGAGGAGTGGCATCCAGATCCTCCGTCGTCTGCAGCGGTGCTCCCCGCTGATCGTCGGCAAGCTCAGCTGGTGGGTTGTGGCCTTCCGGCCGCCCGACAAACAGGTGGTGGGCACAGCCAGAAGCAGCCCGGGCACCCGATGAACAGGCTGGAAATAGCCTACGCCGCTGTAGCCTCGCTTGCCGCTCGCTCCACTCTCCACTCTGCGCTTGCTGCTCTGCCGTCCATCCGTCCGTCCACCCACCTCCCTCCCCAGGTATGGCGAAACCCGGACTGGGGTTCGACACCATGGTTTTAAGTGTGAAAAATGGTCATAAGTCATTTTTTTCAGTGCCTTTGTAACTTTGAACGGTCACTAAATGAACTGTTGTTAATGCAAGGACTACCTGCATTATAAAGGTAAATTGAAAGAAATGGAGGATTGTGTATGTGTGTGTCTTCAAATCAGTTTTTTTATTCCTGATATCTGCCTGGACTAGTTCCTGCAATTTTCTTGACAAGATTTCAGAAGTGGCTTGCCATTGCCTCCTTCTTAGGGCTTAGAGAGAGTGACTGGCTCAAAGTCACCCAGCTGACTCTGTGCCTAAGATAGGACTGAAACTCTCAGTCCCCTGGTTTCTAGCCTAGTACTTAACCACTGCACCAAACTGGCTCTTATAGATATAAGTTACCAATGTATAAATTGCCAATTCATTATTTCCAACAATGAACCTAAAGATTTAACAGATTTAACAGATTTAATAGATTAACAGAGTTGGAATGGACCTTGCAGGTCATCTAGTCCAACCCCCTGCCCAAGCAGGAGGCCCTATACCATTCCAGACAAATGGCTGTCCAATGTCTTCTTGAAAGCCTCCAGTGAGAGGGCATCAAAACTTCTGGATCTTGTACCATTATTTGATTACATTGGCTTGCCCATATGTTGTAATTTTTACAAACTCACTGGAATTAGTTCTCCTGGGAGTTTCAGTAAAGCAGCAAGCAGCAGAAAAACCTACTCCTGATTGTAGCTGGTTTCATGCCTAAGGCAGGACTCAGACTCACAGACTCTTGGTTTTAAGGCCAACACATTAACCACTACACCTCTCTTTCTCACACTCTCTCTCACACATGTATAAACACCTATCCACAAACACATAACACCTTAAATTGGTGCTAGGAAGGTGGTTGGACTTTGTCAGGAAGCAAATAAAACTAATACTGCTTATAGTACATATAAAAGACAGCCTTTCCTTATATGGATTTGTACAGACTTCAACATAACCCTCAGAGGACCTGTTCACTTGCCAATACTAAATTTAATAAAGTTTGCAGACTCCAGAACAGGAGTTCCTAAGTTTTTGGCTTATACACCTCCCTTTAGAGTCAGCTTAATGTACACATCTCACCTAAAAATACAAAAATCAAAATGAGCACAAATGAACAATGAAAATAATACAATGAAACTGTGTGAAAAGTGGATTTATTAACTAAACGGTTTTTCCCATGTCCTAGGACTCTCTCTGCACTTCCCCAAGGGAGGCAGCCTTATAGTTTGGGAAACCTTGCTCTAGAGAAAGGGCCTTTCGGGGCGGGGGGTTATGCTATGCAATTCCTTTCCTAGATCTCCTTGCCCAGCTCCATCAACTACCTACCTTTAAAAGGGCATGAAAAACACCATCTCTCTAGATTTCATCTGCAAGCTAATTTAGTGGAATATTAGGGGATTAGCTAAGAAGCAGGCATGGAAATGAATTTTAATAAGTGGTATCTATTTATACTAGAGACATATGGTGCAATCTAATTTGGTGTGCCTATCATGCTGTTGTATAGGAGCTTTATATAATTCATACAGTATATAAGCTTTCCTTTCATTGTGCAAAAAGAGCGTACCTAATATCTTCTGTATTGTGTAAAAAGATTTATTTTCCATTTTATTTATGCTTTAAGCTTTATGATTCCTCTGTGGGGGCTCTCCTCCTTCCACAATAAACTTTATGTGTCTCCAAAATAACAGTTTGCCCGGGGAGTTATGAATGCCTTCTGTGAAATTTGAAAAGCCTTGTCTCTTTAGGAGGGTCTTTGGGGGCTGATTGTTGAACCATTGACCCTGGAATTAAATGTGTAGACTTTGCTTGCTTCAAAATGATTTAAAAATGGTTTGGACCCTACACAACCTCTGTGCTATTCATTAAAGTACCTAACCATTCCAGTATGGATGTAAAGGTTCATTGCTTTAAGAATTGTACAGATAGTCCTTGATTTGTGACTTTGCTAAGTGATGCGGTCATAAAGTGAGATACCACATGACTGTATCATTCAGCAACTGCAATCCTGGCATTCCCCGTTGCATTGTTAACCAAGAACTGTACGTAATTAGGTGAGTACCCAACTCAATCCAGGCCATTCCATGCTTGGTCCCTCTCAGCCCAGAGCCTCAGTAAGGCAAGGAACTGCCTCCAACTCCCTCACTCGCCTATCTCCACCACCCCCCGATCTCTGCCCTATTGGCCACTTTGTACCCTGCCTTGCTGAGCAGCAAGGAGCCCTATAACCATCCAGCTCTGGGACTGCTGACCTCATCCCAGGAAGCTGCAGGTTCACCAGCCCAGCCACAGTCACCTTTGCCACCCTGCCCTCCAAGACCCCTATTGCCTTCTGCTCTGCCACCCAGTTTATCTCTGATGTCTTCTTGCTCCTGCTGCTGATAAGGTGTGCCCGGCTGCTGAGCTGGATGGTGCTGGGATTTGTACTGCAAGAGAGAGAAGGAAGGAAGGAAGGAAGGAAGAAAAAGAAAGGAGGGAGGGAGGGAGGGAGGGAGGGAGGGAGAAAGGAAGGAAGGAAGGAAGGAAGGAAGGAAGGAAGGAAGGAAGGAAGGAAGGAATTCCAGAACCAGTGTTAAAAGCTGCCCCCCCCTTTTTTTAATGTGAAGCCCCACCCTGCCCATAAGCTTTTTGCAAAAGGGCTGCTTTTGGCCTCTTCTTGTTCTTGAGGGGTTTTTTTTGGAACACCGAGCCCAGCCTCCAGGTATTCTTTGCAAAGAGGCTGCTTTTGGCTCCTTCAGAGGCTAAAGCATTTGCCTAACAAGGCAAGTGGCCCAGGTTCTAATCCTATAAGGGGTAAGGCTAGCTGATGAGAGCTAAATAGCTTGAAATAGATCTATACTAGTCTCCCTTTATTTATTTATTTATCAGTAAAAATTGTGTCACACATAGAAAATAATGGTCTGTCGTGTAAGCAACTGCCTGGATGGCCCCTGGATCGGGGGGGGGGGGGGGGAAAGGAAAAAGGGGGTCTATCTATCTATCTATCTATCTATCTATCTATATATTTTTTTTTAAAAAAATATTTTTTCACGAGATCTTTATAAAGAGGCTTTTTCACTTGCTGTAACTCTAGGGCTTTTGGCTTTTTTTTTTCATACACAAAGGCCAGGCCCAGGCCAGGCCAGGCCAGCAGCCAGGCCAGATATGCCACTGCAGCAGCGGGAGGAGGAGGATCATCTGTGTTTCTCAACACTTATTTCCACAGCCTCTTTCAATTCAACATTCTGCCAAGCATTCTTTTTCATACATTAGCAAAACTCCACTTGTCTCACACTCGGCAACACGGCTTTTTTCCTTCTTTCTTTCAATAACATCATTCTGCCAAGCTTTCTTTTTCATGCTTCCCATTATCAAAATTCCACTTGTCTCACACTCAGCAAAAACAGCTCTTTTCCTTCTATTCCAGTCAGCTTCCTCATCATCTTTCCTGGTTTCTGCTTTCCCTTCATTCTGTTGGGAGTGTAATCTGTTTGTAAGGCTTTTCGTAAGAGGATTCATATTTTCTCCTCCTGTACATGTAACTTAGTACATGGCATTTAAACATGGCAGCATTCCAGCTCTGGCTGGGAAGGGGCAGCCATCATAGGTGCTGCAGGCAGGATGCCCACTTGCTTCACCACCCTCTGGCGCTCCACTGGCGCTTTGGCCCTGGGCTGCCACCTTATGCGCAGGCCCCGCGGGCCAGGCCAAGGCACCACAGGCTGGAGGGATTGAAATGGACGCTAATCAGCTGGTTTGCTGAACGCCACAAAAATTTAGCTACCGGTTCTACTGAACCGGTGCGAACCGGCTGAATCCCACCACTGCCTGCAGTACTGCATTCTAACCACTGCATCACCACGGCTCATGTTACCTAGTTTGGGTAATGAAACATCTGCAAGAAAATGACCAAGCTCAGAGAGCACCAAGGACCGCTCATTTCTACCCCAAGCTACGCATTTTCTCCTTTATTGGTATCATTTCAGTTTATTAGTGAATTTTCTTTCAGTCCGTTAGTGCTTTTATACCCTTTACTCCTTTTACATTCTAATCTCTCACATTACATATGCCGTGACCATCGCCAGATGGGCCACTTCAAATTGGCATCTGTCACCCTTTTGGCTTCAATACTTTTTTTCACTAAGGTAGAGAATGTGCAGAGTTTTACCAGTCTTATGCTATATGAAGCTTTCCCTGCTGATGGTATAATTCAAGCCCAGTAATGTCTCCTGCCCTCTGGAGCATCCTCCTCACTGAGATTTGACAGCCGTCACTATTTTAGCCTTCCGGAAGCTTGCTTTTCCCAAGGCGTTGGGGTTGGGTAAGGCTGGAGCCCAATGATTGTGATTTTTTTATGTCTTAGGAATGGTGCTTTACACAGTTCCTGATGTACTCTGAACTTGATTGTTTGTTGGCAGGTGTTTAATTACCCCATGCCAGTATGCAAATTCTTGGTTATAATTATTCCAATAAACTTCCTGCCTATAATGATAATTCTAGTCTGCCTTATCTTACTCATCTAATTGTCCAAAGGGCTCAGAAGTTAACTTGTTTGTTTCTTTATTAGATTTGTACCTCCCTTTCCCTCTAAGAGCTTAAGGTAACTTACATAACACTCCTTCCTTCAATTTTTTTCCATATTAACAATCTTGCATAGTAGGTTAGGCTGAGAGTGAATGACTGCTTCAATGTCACCTAGGTAGGGTCCACAGAGTGTCCTGGGTATCTGTGATCCTCATCAAAATCTTATACCAACTTTTAAAAATCGAGAGCCAATATATATATATATATATATATATATATTGAAATATATATATTGAATATATATTTATGTATAACATATATACATAATATGTTTGTATATATATATATATGTTTTTTCTGTCAAATCACCTGGTATACCCAAATATGGGAGGGAGCATACTGCTTCCTTTCACCTTTCGCCCCCCCCCCCGATCCAGAGGCCATCCAGGCAGTTGCTTACACGACAGACCATTATTTTTCTATATGTGACACATTTTTTGCTGATAAATAAATAAAGGGAGACTAGTATAGATCTATTTCAAGCTATTTAGCTCTCATCAGCTAGCCATACCCTTATGGGATTCGAACCTGGGCAGCTTGCCTAGGTATATATACTGTATAGGCTCTCGATTTTTAAAAATAGGCAATTAAAAAAATTAGTTATCTGTATATATAGAAAGGACTGTCATTAAAAGAACAAAACCTTTAAAAAGACATCTATATGTTTATGGAGATTGTCAGTCATCCAGGTCATGGTTGTCCCAAAGGTGCTTTTTCAAGAGGCAACTGGACTTTCTGTTTTTTCTTTGAAGACATTTTGCTTCTCATCTAAGAAGCTTCTTCAACGCTTGATATGCCTGTGAAGAAAGCATGAATACCTAAGTTACACAGGTACACAGCAGAAATGGTGGACTACAGCTTCCATCATCATTCAGCCAATATGTCTGTGGTGGATGAGGAAATGAATATTGTACTCCAACATATCTTGAGGGCACCAGGTTGGAAATGGCTGCCTTAGAACAAGGTGTCATGATAAGCTATCATCTTGACTTTGAAAAGTTAATAAGCTTCTGGTGATTCATATATTTGCAAAGAAGAAAACTAATTTGAAAAGTGCTGTTCAGGGAATTGAGATATAAAGTAGGCCAATTCCCTAGGAAGAGATTGAAGGGGAAACTGCCAATGTTACTGGCAACATAAAAGACTGTTTGCAGAAATCATTAAGCAAGGATTCCTTGATTAATCCTATTTCAGAACCAGAACACATATAATTTTATTATTGCTAGTGGGACTGGTAGTTCTCTGACACAACTTTCTGTTCTCTTCTATAGCAGCAGTCGGGAAAAGATGTGTGCCAAGTATGGCCAGGAGGGAGGAAGAGATCAAAGCCTCTTGTTTGTCAGCCTTCTTTAGTGAGAATATGGGAATTTTGCAATTTTAGTTGAACAATGGGAAGAAGCTAGCAACATTCCTGCCACCTGGTTTATGGTAAATCCTGCTAAATTAGAGGCCCCCAGCCGTCATTCACAGCCTCAGAGCATTCCCAATAATGTGCATAGCTGCTACTTTGGGGCAACATATTTTTCAAATTTTTCCCTATCCAAAAAAGTACAATATTAAATGCGGTGAGACCTAGCCTATCTATTTTTATCTTTCCAAATTTTGTTTTACATTATGTTAAACCCAGGGGTGGGTTCTAACTTACCTTGCTGCTGGTTCGCTTCCTCCCGCACCACGTGGGCGCGCCGCATGGGTGCGCCGTGTGGGCGCACCGCATGGGCACGCCATGTGGGCATGCCGCGTGGGCACACCACATGGGCACGCCGCGTGGGCATGCGCGCTTTGTGCACGTGTGCCTGGGCAGTGCAAAAAAATAAAAAAAAATCCCCCCCCCCAAAAAAGCTGAAAACAAGATGGCAACGCGTGCGCAGTGCTGGAAACCCGGCTTCTGCGCATGCGCAGAAGGAAAAAACCCCGGGGAAAAATCCCCCCCCAAAAAATCCCCCCCAAAAAATATCCAAAAAAATTCCAAAAAAAGATGGCGGCGTCCACGGACCGGTACAGACCGAACCGAATCCATGATGTCATCGTGATGTCACCAGCGGGTCGCTACTGGTTCGGGCGAACCGGTCCAAACCGGGAGGAACCCACCTCTGGTTAAACCTCTTGAGTGGGAAACTGTACCACTGATTTCCAGAAATTGTGGGCAGAAGAGGCTCTAGGGATATAAAGAAGGGATATAGGGGTCATGTATAGCCCTGGGACTTCTTTCCTGAGCAAAATTGTTGATAAATAAGAAGTCATTAAATCCATTGATATTTCTGTGATTGGGAAGACTGTTTATGCTCAGGACAATTTATATGCTAAAGTCTTCACTATTTTTATTTACTGTATTTCTATTAAGTATCCTATTCTATTAACTATTCTATTATCTTGGGATGCCAAACAGCAAGAGGTTTTCTGCTAGAACATGGCCAAATGTTCATTGTGCCGCTTAGACAGAGCTTTTATTTTCATTAATTCTTTTTTCATCAAAGCCATTGTTTTAAACATAATTTTTAGGAACCATCTAGAGATGAAAATCTATCTATTTCTTTTTCTTAGAAGAAGATTGCTGCTTCAAGAGTGCATTGTGTGCTCCTATGCCGACCACAAAAGAGTAGAATAAAGACTGAGTATACTTAAAAGCATAAAATATTGAGCATTGGGTGGAAAACGTCAGCATTGACGGAGGGGAAATGGGACACTTGGCTGGCTAATAGTAACTTTCACTCCTGTACAAGCTCAAGATACATTCTTCCCCCACATTCCAGTCCTGCCTTGTCTAAATACTTGAACAAGGTTTTTATAAGATTTCCTATTTTGGCATGGATGCTATGATCCTGTATTCAGTGTTTCTCAAATGGGGGCACACAAATGGGGGCACACAGAGGAAGTGTTGGAGATTTTAATTCAGCGGCAGCCCTCATTAGAGGTTGTGTTGAGTAGATGAACAACTATCCAATAATTAAGTAGCAGCAGGTCTAATTCAAAAGGAAAAATGCTCATGATTTAAGTGTCTTAGATGAAAAACATAGGGTCAGCTCAGCTAACAAGAGTTTCATTATATTTGAAATAAAAAGTAGATTTGTTAAGAAATGCATAGGATAGGAATACCTCACTTCTATTTAAATTATATCTGGGAGAAAAAGGAATTTCCTAGAAATTCATTTTAGTAATGCTAGGCCACCTGAGGAGCAGACATAGGAATCACGAGTAGAGAACCTTTCTCTTGTCACTTACTCACTATTTGCCTCAATGTTCAAAAACCTTATACAGTAGTTGCAAAGAGGTGGTGCAGCCTCCAATAAGCTCTCTAGGTGGAATGAAATTCCTTTCCTAAAATTGGGATAGTGCCTGGAAGAGAGGGAAAGAAGAATAACCGAGCACTAGTCTTCAACTGAATCGAAGGAACTAAATATCTTAGTGAAGCTTTTCCTGGACCAGAGTGAAAACCTGTAGAGCAGGGGTGTCAAACTCAAGGCCCGGGGGCCGGATCTGGCCCGCGGGGTACTTAGATCTGGCCCACGGGGCCGCTCTGGAAACAGTGAAGGACTGGCCCACGATGCTTCTGCCAGCGAAAACAGGCTCCTGAGCTCCGTTTTTGGCTGCCACGGCCTCCTGCAACCCTCTGCCAGTGAAAACGCATGCGGCCCTCCCGAGCTCTGGCATAAAATGGAGCTTGGGAGCCCATTTTCACTGGCAGAGCGCTCGGGCCACCACAGGAGTCCCCGACAGGAGTAATGTTGAGCTAGCCACACCCACCCTGGCCCTTCCACCCTGGCCCCCCCCAAGGTCAAACACAACTCTGATGCAGCCCTCAATGAAATCGAGTTTGACACCCCTGCTGTAGAGAGTAAAGAGGATGGGAATAGGGGAGAACTGTTACCAAAGCAATGTGGAGGGAAATATTGCTTAAACCCAAACAATGAAGGTGGATTGTGGAAACATCTTATGAGAGACCGACACCTCACCAATTCACATTAGTATGGAGTAGGGGTGGGAGAAGTAACACATAATCAGACTTGCAACATGCCATTATTATAGCCAATTTCAATAAATGTAGCCTTGCTTTTAATGTGAAGTTGATTTCTTGGTCTGTTTCACATCTTGGAGCCGACAAAACCACTTGTGAAAGTTTTGAGTTTAAGAGACAAAATATAATAACAAACACTGTAGCTCTCACAATCCCAAAATACGAACTAAGATTTTATGCATGCACTACCCAAACTAAATTCCTGGTGCAAAATCACACAAATTATTAATTTTTAAAAAGAATGTATTCATTATATTTATACACCACAGAACTGAATTCAAGGTTGATACAGAACTAAAAATGTAACATTAACTTCTCTTGTTCAGAAGTATCCTGTACTAGATAACCTGTGACACACTGGATCATTGTTTCAGAGATCCTTCCTCACCAGATTCCTGGTAAGAAATGCATTCAACAATGGCAGAGCTTCTAATGTACTGGAAATGTTCCTAAAACTTCAGGGAGATATCCAGAGTTGTTCTGCCTTGAAAATAGCCCATGTTGAACTGTACAGCACAGTCAAACATCAGGAGTTCATCACAAGAAATGTTTATGACCTTTTTTATTATGTCATAAAATGTCTTATAATTTTTGTTTCATAAAATGTTTTACCAAATTTGCCAAATTTCAATTCCACAAGGGTTATGGGTCCCAGATTTTGGATGCACTTTGTAAATTAGCCAATTGAGATACCTTGGTTAAAAACGTTTTGCCCTATGATGCATTCTTTCACCCAGCTAAAGAGCTTTACTAGTATATTGATATCAATCTTAAGCTTAGGAGAAAACTGCCGTAGTGACAAACACGGCTTCAGACACAATTCTCTCTCCCCTTTTTCAGTTACAGTAATATTGCCAATGTTTTGTTACATTTTTATGTACTTAAAAGATATATAGTATAGTGGAAAATGTAGTAACAGAATGTTTGTAAGGGTATATATTTATTTCCTGAATAAATTATGTTTCTTTTTAAAATCTTTTTTTTTTTTTATCTTAATGGGGACCTGTGAGATTTAAACTATGAATGTTGAGAATCACTGATACAATCAGCATAGGGAGATATACTTCTCAGTAAACATCCATTGAATTGCAGTGCAGCGTCTAAAACCTCATTTATAATTCATCCGCATCCTTTATTCTGAAGATTGAGCCCAGAAATAACTTGAATATAAATAATCTGTCAGCCCCATCAAGCTGATGGGCTACGTTTCCTGCCCGTCTTACACTCATGTGAATTAGGGAGGTATCTTTCTCAGCCCTTTCTGCCTGTTTGGGACTTAAACAGTGTTTTTCTCCTCATTCCTCTGGTAATGGATCTGGCCTATCTTGGTCAAGGTCATCTTCTTTATTGTCTTCATAACCACATCAAAATTATGATTTTGGTTAGTCAGGAAGATGTTAATGCAAAGTGCCAACTATATTATTTTCTTTATTTATTTTTATCCCACTGTTTCGATCATTTCAGAGTGGAATATATATCTAATGGTCCTGCCTCCTATTTTCCCCACAACAATATCCCAGAGAGGAGGTTGGGCTGAGAGAGAATGACTAGCCCAAAGTTACCCAATCAGGCTTCGTGCCTAAAAGAGGACTAGAATTTACAGGAACCTAGTTTCTAGCCCTGCACCTTGGCCACCATGCCAACTAATTGTGCAGTTGCCAATTATACCAGATGCATAAGATCCAGATATGCATGTACCAAATGTCCACATCAGTTTTCTATGCAAAATTTTTGATCCAAAAATAGACTCTTTCCTGCTAAATAAAAATAAATTGTGTGATCTGTTACAGATTAAAATTCCTTAATCTGTGATTTCTTTCCATTTTCTACTTGAGTTGCAGTTCTTTGTAATCACAATTAGCCTGCCAAGGAACATAATGACCTTGGTGGTAACATACCAAGAAACATAATGACCCTAGTGATAAACTCTCCTCTTTGTTTCAGGGGAAAGCCTGGAAAAACAACTTTTGCTGCAGAAAACTGACTTGTCAAATATTTATACCTCATTTGCTATTTCTTTGCTTTTAATTTTCTCAGAATTGAATATTACTTGTAAATCAAAATGTTTACATAACAATTCTTCCTACAGTCAGTGCTGCACCTACTTCATTAGACATGCCAGCTAAAAGGAGTAAAGAAGTTATTTTTAATGCCCACTTTTAGGATATTCTGGTATTCTTCTAATTTAAAGTGTAATATTGGAGAAAAATAATGAGATATTTTGCTGTATTTATATTAAAGCAGAAGGAAATATTATAGCAAATCATCTAGCGTAATTTTCCCAGCCTGACACTTTGTCCTATAATCCTCAATTAAATACCTCACTTACACTTCCCATAATCCTCACTCATTTGTTTTGATACTATAAAAATATAATATAATACAACCAGAGAACTGTGGATGGCTTAGATGCCATATTTCCTTGAAGGGCAATTCACTCATTTGGGGTAGATAAGATTAATTTAAGGCAGCAGGTATTTGGTACAATTAACATGAAGCTCAATCTTGTCCATATTATAGTTGTCATTTGTTTGAAACTTGAATGAATGCAATACTTGAATGTTTACCAACAGTCACTCTAGACCAGGGGTGGGCAATTAATTTTCCCAAGGGCCACATGAGAAGCTTGGGACTTTTGTGGAGGGCAGCCATCCTTTCACCCATCCTGTCCTCGTGCTGCCCCCCGCCTGCCAATACAGCCCCTCACAAATGCTGCCCCTCCGTGGATGCCCCTCCCCCAACACCAAAGCTTTGCCACTGGTGCTACAGGCTGGAGAGGGACAGCTGAAGGGTTGGATGTGACCCATGAGCCATAAAATGCCCAGGTCTACTCTAGACACATAAGGATAGATGTCACTTGCTAAACTTTATAAATAAATGCATGAGCAAGACAATTATTGTCTTTACCAGTTCATAAAACAAGATAATGTAGCTAGATTCCATACACAATGGAGGAACTCACTCAACAGGCCTGGCCCCGTAACGTATGAACATAAAGCTCCTCCATGCAAGAAGGTAAATCTAGACTAATCAATTCCTTCCCCTGCTATAATGCAGCCGACAGGATCACAGATACTTTGGTCTGTCTGCCAGTCCACAGTCTTCAATAATACTTTTGGAAGAAATCAAGTTAACTACATGTATTCTGAGGACCGATGGCTGGGCAGGCACAAATGGCCAGGAGGCCTTGCAATACCTACATTCGGAATCTGAGATTATCACATACACATGAACACATCGAGCTATACATATGAAAGCCACCCAGAAGATAAATATAAATGATACCACAGAGCAACCCTTGTAACTAAATAACGGTGCCACTGTCAAAGCTGGAACTTCAAATTTATGAATGTCATAAATACAGGCTCATCTTCAAGGCTGTTAGTAAATCAACTACTCAGCTGTTATTATAGAAGTGATAAGACTATATATAACTCAGATAAATATTTACTGCAGGTCTGAATAAAACTATTGCATTTATCATAAATACACCCAAGTCTCATTTATGGGTCTTTGTTATATTAGCAAATTATTGCATGGAAATATAAAGTGAGTATTTTGGTAGATTTACTGTCAGAGTTTTATTCTCAGGGCTTTTTAAAAAAATAAAGGATGCTTATCATTGTTGTTTTTCCTATGCTATCATAATGATCAACAGCCGAGTTTGACTCTTCACATTGATATATGCTGGCAATGTACTCTGAGACAAGTGAAGGCTAGGAGATTAAGATGAGTGTTTAGAGTTTCTTAATAGCCATTGGCAAGCATACCCACCACGTCCGTTGTTAGAAAAATTATAGGTAATGACTTAGAATGGCTAGGAAATAAGTGGAGATTCCTAAGGACATTTGGGAGAAAGAAACTCATCTACCCATCTCCCTCTCAGTTGAAGAAAAGGAACAAAATATATGTCTCTGTATTAGTGGTGATACTTAAAGGAACAGGCCTGTCTCTGAGCTAACACTCTCCTGCATACTCATCTTCCAGAATTGGAAGATACCTTGGAGGTCTTCTAGTCCAACCTCTTCTAGTCCAACCCTATACCAGGGGTGTCAAACTCGCAGCCTGCGGGTCGGATGCATCATGCGCTGGCCACACCCATCCCCGGTTTAGCGAAGGGGGGAAATGTTGTGATACGTCACGTGATGACATGGCATCACGAGTTTGACACCCCTGCCCTATACCATTTCAGACAAATGGTTGTCCAATCTCTTCTTAAAAACCTCCAGTGATGGAGCATTTACAACTTCTGAAGGCAAACTGTTCCAGTGATTAATTGTTCTAACTATCAGGAAAATTCTCTGGTTCTCTCCTTGATTGGTTTCCACCCATTGCTTCTTGTCCTGCCTTCAGATGCTTTGGAGAATAACTTGACCCCCTCTTCTTTGTGGCAGACTCTTAGATATTGGAACACTGCTATCATGTCACTTCTAGGCCTTCTTTTCATTAAATTAGACATACATACCCAATTCCTGCAACTGTTTTTTTATGTTTTAACCTCTAGTCTCCTAATCATCTGTTGGAGTTAAAGGAAAAAAGCAGGCTTGTTTGCTGAGATAGCACATATTACAAAACTTTCTGGAAAGGCATAGTGATGAAACAAAAGTTTTTCTATTTTTTAAAAATTTCTATTTTTGCTTTGCTTCTGTTTTTCTTAAGAAAGAAGGAAGGGCATTTGTTGATTCACAGAGGGCTGGGGTTACTTGTAAAGAGTGAACTCTGTGACTGTCTTTACTGACTGTGACTGTCTTTACTGACTTTTGTGATGGCAGTGCTGTTATTGGGGTCAGGATGGGTGGGTAAAGTGAAGTTGCTTGCTATGAGCTCTATCTCATGCCAAACATGGCTGGAATCACTGGATACTGAGGATACCAGGATAGCAAGGACAAGGTATGGGAAGCATATAGTAGCTTGAAGGCACCTTCAAGGAGATAGTGGTGTGGCAGAACTCAGAATTAATTGAACAATGCAATTCCTGATACTTATGAGTCACTACTACGAAGAACTGAAACAGGCATGTTTCATTTGTTGGCAAACCCTATTCACTGGCTGTAATACTGCAGAAGACCATTATAACATTTTCTTACATGAAGTCAAAAGAGTCATTAAACTATACGTACCACTAATAACTCCCAAAAACAGAAAAAACAAACTACCCATAACAATAAGGAAGCTCCAAGCAAAAAAAAAAAATCTCTTTGGAGAAAAAACAAAACTGGCTACATAGCCAACTTCAAAAGCCGCTACAAAAACTTATGCCAACAAATAAAGACTGAATGCACCAATTATCATATCAAACAAGAGGAAAAACTACTGTGAAAGAAATCCAACCATGCATTCTACAATTTCGTAAACAACAAACTTAAAGAGATGAGAACCATCCCACCCCTAAAATGACCTAACAATAAAGACTGTAATGATGAAGCCGTTAAAGCCAACCTCTTTAACACATTCCTCGGCTCAGTCTTTGTAAACAGCAATCACTCATGCCCAATATTTCCTAGTCGTACCACAAATACTTACCACGATCTAACACATATTGATTTTGCAG
>QLTV01003253.1:5317976-5329484 GCA_003457575.1 Thermophis baileyi
AAAACAATTGCTACCAACCTGCCTTCCATTGAGGACCTGTATACTGCACGAGTCAAAAAGAGGGCTGTGAAAATATTTACAGACCCCTCACATCCTGGACACAAACTATTTCAACTCTTACCCTCAAAACGACTCTATAGAGCACTGCACACCAGAACAACTAGACACAAGAACAGTTTTTTCCCGAACGCCATCACTCTGCTAAACAAATAATTTTTATTTGTCAACTATTTACTAAGTCTGCACTACTATTACTCTTCTCATCATTCCCATCACCCATCTCCTCCCACAAATGACTGTAACTTTGTTGCTTATATCCTTACAATTTATATTGACTGGTTCCTACTATGACTTGATTGCTTATTTGTACCCGGACTATCATTAAGTGTTGTACCTTATGATTCTTGACGAACTTATCTTTTCTTTATGTACACTGAGAGCATATGCACCAAGACAAATTCCTTGTGTGTCCAATCACACTTGGCCAATAAAAAATTCTATTCTATTCTATTTTACATTCCTCCATCACAACTCATCTTCTTTGTTCCAAGAATGTATTCCAGTTACTGAAATAATTTCATCTGATCCAATCAGTGCACTATTCCTGACCAGAACAGATCCTTGTGCAAAGTATGCTTTATAGACACAAAGATTTTTGTGGATGATCCTTTTTCTTTACAGAATCAAGTGGGAGTTCTAGCTTTTGTTTCTGTCCATTTTTCTTCTTCATGCATAGAACTGCATTAGCCGTGGTGCCGCAGTGGTTAGAATGCAGTATTGCAGGCTGACTCTGCTCAATGCCAGGAACTCAATCCTGACCTGCTCAAGGTTGACTCATCCTTCCATCCTTCTGAGGTCGGTAAAATGAGAACCAAGATTGTGCGGGGCAATATGCTGACTCTGTATACTACTTAGAGAAGGCTGTAAAATGGTATATAAGTCTAAGTGCTATTGCTATTGCTAAGTGCTATTAGGTCAGGGCCTGTTCCATTTGAATTCAATGAATTTTCCAGAATCTGGAGAAAAGTATTATGCATCCAATATGGAATACTCCTCCTCATCTCTAAACTGGAAGTAGATACTAGTGCCACCTATCTCAAATGGCTTCTGGGTTCAGCAAACTGATTAATATGAAATGATCTTGGATGAATTTGATTCTTCCTTGGTCAAAGTACAGCATTAACACAGTGTTTTAAACTGTGAAATAAATAAAGTATTTATTATAATAAAGGTACCTTAAAGGTACCTTAAAGCAAGTATGTTATAATGAATGGAATGATTTGTTATTGTTTCTATTGCTGTGCAAGAGACATTTGCAGTGGCAAAAAAATGTAAAGAAATCATTATGCACATATATGAAAAGGGTAGAGCTTGCATTGCAATGGAAAGACACTATTTTAATCACTTTGACCAAAGGTTTTTGGACCCTGCAGAGATCTCAGAACAGGCCCACATGCTAAAAGTGCATCATGTCAACCTTGTGACTTTGGGTTGTATCAAAATATTTCTTAAAATATATTCCTAAATATACTGCACTTCCTCATTCCCAACCAAATAACAAAGAGTAAAACAAGTTTCTCCGTAACCATAAATTTTGTTCCATCGTATTCTTTAAGTAGTTGAGAAGGTTACTTTTCTCCCCTTCTGTTTGTCTAATGATTATTCTAGTTTCAACACACCGCCCAGCTCCAGGATTAACTAAGCCCTTGTTCAGCTTCACTGCAACGAAAATATGCAAGGCAATGAATACAGGCAATCATATCAAGGAACAGGATCTTTTCTAGTCAGTTTCGCAATCCTGATTAAAAGATACAACAACTTGCCAGATTTTATTTTCCCTGCATGTATAGGAGATTTGGAGATGACCCTATGTATGTACCCTTGGGACTCTGTCATAAAAAATGGTGAATCTTAAATGGTCAGATGGGGGGGGGGGCGGAAACACAGCTATTGCAGTACATGAAATTGTGTCTGAACACAGATTTTTGAGAGAGTCTTTACAGGGTTGTTGTTGTTTTGTTTTGTTTTTTAAAAAGAAATGCTTTCTAGCTTTCTGCAGTTCTGAGGCAGTCTCTCTAGGTAGGCTATAGAAATGTGGAGGAATGGTGTAGAACCCAAACAGTCAGCAATTGGCAATTTAAAATAGCAGTTTCCAGTTTATTGCATGCAGCCACAAGCCTCATCTGTATCAGCGGTGGGTTGCTCCCGGTTCGGCCTGATTCTGCGAACCGGTAGCGGCGGTGGCGGGAGGCTCCACCCACCCACCCAGGACGCTTCTGTGCATGTGCAGAAGCATCACGCGCACGCGCTCACAAGCGAACCGGTAGCGACGGGGTTTAGAACCCACTACTGATCTGTATGAACAAAAAATTTCAAGAACTCATACTTTTCCCACTTCTCCCCACCTATCATTGTGTTTCTTCAGAGAACAGTGACGTCTGAATTTACTCTGTTGAGGAAAAGCCTAAGCAAAGAATACTTGTAGGAGCCACAGTGGTGCAGTGGTTAAAATGCAGTATTGCAGGCTAATTCTGCTGACTGCCAGGGGTTCGATTTTTTCCTGCTCAAGGTTGACTGAGCCTTCCATCCTTCTAAGATCAGTAAAATGAGGACCCAGATTGTTGGGGGCAATATGCTGACTCTGTAAACTGCTTAGAGAGGGCTGTAAAAGCACTGTGAAGCGGTATATAAGTCTAAGTGCTATTGCTAAGTGCTGTTACTATCCTCCTTTGGAATTCAGTGATTCAGCCATGCAGTACATAAAGTTATCAAAGTTGGGGTGACTTTTCACTGATGATAAAAATACATCTAAGTTTCTTATCAATGGTCCTTTTGCCCAAATATCAATAGACTATTCTCTAACTGAAAGGGCCACTGTCAGCCCTAGAAGGTAGGCCAGAAAAACTATAGTATCTAAATCTTGCAAGTTGGAATGTGCTTTCCCTTCCTATCCTTCATTGTCATGTAAACTAAGGAAGGGCTTGTCTGAGAGGCTTTCTCAAGTTACATTCTTGGCCTGGGCTCAGGGCCTTTTTATGTGACCATTGCCTTAGTAAGCACTCTTCTTTCTATTCTTCATGGCCAATCCCTCTTCCTCTACAGCCATTGAAATGTCTGTATTATATTTTCCCCAGATATTCAGAATATAATATTCCTTTTTGAGTAAGGCAAAGAAGTATCTAGTCCTTCATGTCTAGAAGAACAATGAGATATCTCAGGAGGCTCATTAACTAGACATGTGGAATAGAGTTCCTGTATGCTGTTTTTCTAAAATCTGGCATTCAAAAGAAATTCCCTAGCTCTACATAAGAATACCAACAACAATGATGGCTATTAATTCTGGAACAGAGTTCATTTTTTTATCTACCCTCGATATACATCTTATAGTAAGACACAGAAGCCAATATTTCATAGCTTGGAAAAGAAATAATATTTCATCGCCTAGAAAGACAGAAACTTAGAGCTGTTATTTGGAAACAGAATCTATTTCTATTTTTTAATCTGCTGCTTTTCATCATCAGAGATACTGTGAAAGTGAACCATCTTAAGGGCCCAGAGTTGAATTAGCTTTAGAACCACAGTCACAGTTCTTCATCTTAATATTGCCGTGGGTCTCTGGAAAACCTTCTTCAAATAAAAAATAATTCTTAGTTAATGGATAAATTAGAACCTCAAAGTTGATATGTGAATGAGCAATCCCAGGTTATGGTGTTTAGTACAGTATTGTCCAACAGGGGAGCTCAACTGAGAATAATCAATTCTTACATAGCAAATCAAGCATTGGGAAATGAAGTGATGGGCCTGCAGATGGGAATCAACTGGTTTTTATTTTTCATTCTAGTCTGTGCTGGGGATATATCACTGCCTGCCTTCATTATTGCCTAAATATATTCTTCAGACCTGTGATTTATTTTGAGTCCAAGCATGTATTTTGGAAGGCGCTTTTCGTAATGTTCCACCATATATTTGTAGGGCATGATATCAATCCCTCTATCATCCAGTGGGTTATTCTGTGACTAGTTGTGTATTTCAAACTGCTGATGGAAAACCGATATATTAGGGAATAAAAATATAATATATACAAATGTATATAAAATGAATAAATATATTGCAAGCCAAGATGAGAGTTCCAATTTGAATTAGGAAAGGCAAATCGTTTGCTGAATAAAATAAATAGGCCGAGTCCTTTATTAATGATTCGTGGATTGTTTAAAGTGCTATGCCCTCATCCTTGAGCCAGCAAAAACCTACATTGCCATGACATTTGCTGCTCCCATTATCTACCCTATCCTGCCCCAAAACACAATACTGCCAAATAAGGGGCTATCCTTATTTATTGGGTGCAGGGAAATTGTTGTACCCTGGCAAGTAAAGAATGACTCTTGGGTGGGAATATTATAGCGCTCTTAAAGTAATTGCAACATTAGCCTTGCCCTTTTGTCCGTCATCCCATACAACAGAAGACAGAACAATTGGTTTAATTTATGTGAAAGCAGATTCCAGTTGAGCGTTAGTAACATTTCCTAATAATAAGAGAAGTTGAGCTGTGGGAGCCAATTATTCAGAGAGGTTGTTGGCTCTCTTTCACTAGATGAACTGGACAGTCTGTTGGGGATGCTTAACGTGCCTAGAAGGGCATTGGACTCAGTGGTCTAAGTGGCCTGACTCTATGATCTGATGAGATACAAGCACATCTTGCAGCACAGAAAGTAGTAAATATGAAGATTCACCACGGGAGAGAAATGGGAACAGCCTTAACTGAAGCACCAGAGGCTGAGATCGTTAAGCAATATTGCTGCCTCACAGAATTCTAATTGAACATTAGAAGTATGTAATAAAACCTAATGTCAAAGTGACACCAGAGTTAAAGGAATAATTAGGTATGGATATATGACTCGGTGATATTAATTTAAACTCACGAGATGTATACTGCTTGATAGCCTGCAGTATGGCAAAGTGTTGCTGGTAATCTTATATTTCTGGTAGGCTATCTTATTACAACTTATTACCGAAGAATGATGGCTCAAGGGAAAAAGACTTTCATCATTATTTTCTCTTTCATCCTTTTATTCTCCTAACTGCCTCTCTACCACAGAGTTTGAGAAAAGAAACCCATGGATTGATTTGCTCTCAGTCAATATAAATCAGAACCTCTAATTAAAGGGGAAATGCTAACCTGGGAAATGGGACCTAGGATGCTGTAATTCTTGAAGATTGCTTAAGGTGTTTTCTTCCATCATCACAAAAATTACCAACGTGAGTCTGAAATTCTGCACTTATGTTGTAATTTGGCACAGTCTTCAGTTACTTGAATGTGTTTCTCTCCATGGGATTTAAGCAGCCTTATAAAGCTTTTCCTGAGCCATATCACTGTCACTTTTGCTTAACAAAATTGCCTATAGTAATGAGTCTAATTCCAAGCGTCATTCCTTTGGCCCACAGGTTTTCCAGGTTTCCAGAGCAAAAGTCAGAGACTAATTCTGAATAGCATTAGCGTATAATTGTTGTTCCACTGTGGCTTTATCCCATCTTTCACTTCAGTGTAGGAAAGCAGAAACACAGGAGATGGGCAAGTGCATGCCAGAAGATATCACTGTCATTTTCATTATCTTGGTTTTTTATAAGGCTGCCTGTTGGACAGCATTTTGTTAATGCTGAACAGATTCAAGCAGGCTTTTGGATGTAGTTAAAGCTTAGTTATTAAGGCATTTTTGTAGCTTGAACACAAATAAAGCAAACTGCTTGCCCTGATTTGACTAATTTGCATATAATCACTCAAGGAAATGGGAATTTGCATATAATCACTCAAGGGAATGAAAGGGAATGGGATTCAAAGTTCAAAAATAAAGATGCTTGGAGCACATTATAAAAGGCAATAGTTCTCCATTTCTCATGTTGGTTCTTCCTCATCTTAGCATAGGTGACATCACTTTTATAGATTCTTGCTTCAGGCCAGGGATTATTTCTTCCTTCCACACAGATACACCTTCCCATACGACCTGTTACGTACGAACATACGGAGCACAGATTTGCATGGCCGCCGCTGACTGGATAATCTAGCGGCGGGAAAAATAAACCGCTGTCAGTGGCCGGCTAGGCTGCTGAGATACCTATAAAGAAGGAATCCCTGCAGCCTGGCCAGCAGTTCGTATTGCTACCAGCTAGGGAAATAAAAGGTGCTGAACTGTTCCCGAGTCTGTCTCCTTTTTCGCGCCCACAGCCAACACTACCGCTATCAAGCAATATATTTTGCAAATTAGTTGGATATGTATCCTTTCTAATATTAGGTTCCTATTTTTCTACACTTTCAAAAAAACAGTGGAAGGATGGTGGGCTTCCATGGCATGGCTGGCATGGTCATTCTGGGAGTTGAAGTCCACAGATCTTAAAGTTGCCAAGGTTGGATATCCCTGGTCTAAAGAATGTGAATATTGATGTAGAATAGCCATGAATGCCAGAGGTTTATTTCTCCGTTGCAGGTACAGTTGTACACAGGGTGATCCTTTTCAGGCTGTCAGTGAGGTATATACTGTATATAAAAGGAATGAATATGCCCTTTTTTCTATGTCCATTGAACACATAAAACAGCCAATATCTGAAAATGACTTCTGTCTTAAAAATTCCCCTTCCCACAACAACAGCAGGCTCATGGTAGCTGTGGGGATGGAGACATTCAGATGAACACTTGCACAAAGTGTGTGTGTGTGTGTGTGTGTGTGTGTGTGTGTGTGAACAGATACCGAGTTCTTCCTTTGTATTATGGATTTAGTAGTCCTGATTGCACAAGGTGGGTTTAATTATTTGAATTAAAGGAGCATACAAGGACAAGTCTACAAAGGCTGCCTTTTTGTCCTTGCTGACACATCTTCTTCACATTTGTTCATGCATGTGCTTTTTGCTGTTGGAATCACAACAGATCATAATATCAGACATTTAAACCTTTCTGGCTGGTTTTGGCAGGAGGCAAAGCTGATTCCCAGAGGTAATGCTCTGTCAAGAGAAATAGAATTCTTCAGTGGTGCTATTAATCTAAGATGTCAAGTCGCTGCTTTCTTAATGGAATTATCACCATGTAGGCTGGAGAATTGAAAGCATGTAACAGACACAAGTAATTGTCTTAAGAACAAAAATGTGGAAAGTGAGAGTTTGAATTTCAGAATTTTATCTACCAGATTTTTAACCCACTTTTCTTCAAGGAACAAAAGGTCGGGAACCTAATACTCCCTCCTTGAGTTTCCTTTGTAATTTTCACCAAAGAAATCTATTGGAACTCAAATGATTCCAGGTTCTGCCCCATTGCTGCCTTTTCATTGTGAAAGATCAGTTATATATCTAACACCTTGAGATTCTGATAGAGATAGATAGAGATCAAGTCTGGAGGCTAAACCACTTGATGATTAAGGGAAGTAGGTATGTCTAGTCTAACAAAGATAAAAACTAGGGGTGATGTGATAGCAGTTTTCCAGTACTTTAGGGGCTGTCACAAAGAACAGGGGGTCAACCTATTCTCCAAAGCACTTTAGGACGGGACAAGAAATAATGGATGGAAGATCATTAAAGAGAGATCCAACCTAATAATCTCTCTTTAAGACCTAAGGAGAAATTTCCTGATGGTGAGAACAATCAATCAGTGGAATGGCTTACCTCCAGAAGTTGTGGGTGTTCCATCACTGGAGGTTTTCAAGAAGAGACTGGACAGCCAGTTATTTGGAATGATATGGGGTCTCCTGCTTGAGCAGCGAATTGGACTAGAAAACCTTCAAGGTCCTTTCCAATCCTATTCTGTGCTCTATGTTTCTGATCATCCTTTATTCACTTGAATTGGGTCAGATTGTTTAGGGTAGATGGAGATATGATTTCATATATCTGGATGGCAACAGATTGCAGAAATTAAGATGATGGCCACAACCACATAATCAGATATGCCCCATTCTCAAAACACACATATCCACATCCAGGTAAGTACCAGTACCACTGAACCTACACAATATTTTAGAAAATAAAACACAGAGATAGAATGATGTACTTATGTGCCAATGATTTCAAAAGCTGATTTAAAAAAAACCAATGTGCATGTGTATTATAAAACAGAGTAAAGTAGGTTTTCCCTGTAGGATAAAATTGGAGATTTTTCGTCTATGCAATCTGGTCACTTAAGACTAAAAGCCTGTGTGGATTTTCATTCACTAATTAGGCCAGCTACCATTTTGAGTCCACCTTCAAATGCCCCCAATATCTAGCTAAAAAGAAATTATAGAAAAAGATTATTCCCATATATCACAATTTAGTTCTGAATCTGTGGGGACTGCATTTTTTCACCTCTGATACATCAGTTTTTTGAAATGGTAATTCTAATTTCCTCCGGAGCCTGTGGATGGCGAAAAACGGACCCAACGGGCCTACCAGAAGTTTGGAAATGAACTTCCGGTAGGCCCATTGGGCCGTTTTTCACCCTCCCCATGCTTCAGGAAATCCTCCTGAAGCCTGGGGAGAGCGAAAAATGGCCCAACGGGCCTACCAGAAGTTCATTTCTGAATTTCCAGTAGGCCCATTGGGCCCGTTTTTCGTTATCCACTGGCTTTGGAGGCTTTCCTGAAGCCTGGGGAGGGTGAAAAACTACCCAACAGGCCTACCGGAAGTCCGGAGGCTTCAGTGAGGCCTGCACGCATGTGCGGGGGCGGGCAGCACGGGGGGATTGTGCGCGCATGCGCGGGGGGAGGGCATTGCATTATAGGTGTGGGCACACGCGCATGTGCGCCCTTTTGGCACCTGAGCAAAAAAAGTTTCGCCATCACTGCCCTATAGATTTCAGATTTTAAATAAGCCTTGGTAGATATCCATACAACACAAGGAAGCAAGCAAGAAGAGAAATGGATTGGGAACCTACTTCTTTCTGTATTCATTTTGTAGTAAGCTTCAAATTCAAGAATATGGCCTGCTGGTATAATGTGTGGTATTAAGAATTAGTGCATACTTTGAGCCAAATACAAAGCAGGTCCTACCTCTTCAGTCAATGTCTTGAGCAACACTGTGTAGACCCTGTCATGATGTGATGCCTAAATTAGGCCTGTTCTGTCCACACACACTTTAGTTAAATTGTGTTTCCAGTGATCATACTATGTATTTTGAATAACAGCCCTGTTTTAAATATTTACATCCAGAGAATTTTTAATACCCCCTAAGAAGAAACCATTTCATGAATGATAAACATTATTAGAAAATAAATTACAACATGGAAATGTATATTCCAGTTAGTTGATGAATGATAAACAATCTTCGTTATAAATAGAATCCAGAAACACTGATGGCCATTTCTGGAGGAAATAATTCCTGTTATGGTATAGAAACTGCCTATTAAACAGAATTAAAAATAGTGCAGATTTCTCTTGCTGCCCTTTGGTCTAGGAAATCTTGGACACATTCAGGAGAACTGATCTATGGCCAAAATTGTAAAGGAAAACAGGAACATCTGCTCACAGCTATTTCTTTACTCTGTAACACCGCCATCTACTGTATGTTATGACTTATATCAGAAAAAAAGCACAGAATTGAGTTGTACGTAGTTCTGCTAAAGTCCCTAAGCAGTTTTATTTCTAAGTTTATTTGTGTAGTACAGAATACTTAAGAGTTTCTTTTTTTACATTTTACATTTTAACTATTCTTTTCCCTACCTAATTTGACTGTTATACTTGACCGCTATACTTGATGCTGGCCACTTGTTCTTTTTGTCTTTCCTTCCACTGATCCTGATAGATCAGTATTATTTTGCAAAATGTAAGTGTATGTCAATTTTTAATTATGACTTAAAATTTGTGGATTACAGAGGAGAAATCTGATTAACCGTGAGATCCATTAGGATCAGCTATTCAGAATAACTTCTACTTCTTCTACAAAGTACTCAGTGGCATTATCCCACATAAGCATGTATACAGCATTGCCAATTTTATTGGCAAATGTACTGCCTATTTTAACAACTTGTGTCTAATAAAGTGTGCATGTATTGTATGCTCAAGTGTGTTTGTGTATGATTTTTTAAAACTATATCAATATACTGGACCTTGATTCTGCCTACCACTCAAAGTTGTTCCTTAATCTGATTTGCTGCCACCCCTATCCCTCTATTTTAACAGTGAGAAATTTTAAGGCAAAAACTTCCTTGTGTTTGAAAATAGTAAAAGAATAAATTGAACAGAAGCCTTAATAGTCACTGCTCTGATATGTAGTAATTAGTTACTACGAAGCTCTTTTTCTGGTACCATAAAATGCAATAGTTAGCAATAGCCAAAGCGAACTAACCCAGGCAGTCATTCTTCTAATGTGGGAAAAGGTTTTAATGAGCACGTAGGCTTGCATCAGCTCAGTAAATTGCAGCCCATAATTATCATATTAAAAAAAGAACATGCCTGTTCCAACATCTGTGTTTTTCATAGAATATAAATGGCAGGTTTGTAAGTCAAGGAATTGCTTCTTTTCCTTTTTGGTCAAAGGCTGAAATCCCCCACCCCCACCCCAGGGTGTGTCCCTGAATATTTCCAAGCTAAAGTAGAAATAGAAATCTCATGATGTTGCTGGGAATAACCAAAATCAGAGCAGTGAAACTTTTGAGTTCCTGGAGTTAACGGCCAGTTTAAAGAAACTCAAAAATCCATAGCTTGAGTAATCTTGGCTTTCAAGAGCAATTGTAGTCAGAAGGGAGAGCAAAAATATACTAAAATGTTCTAATTTAGTATATAAATGCTATAACTTTATTTTATTTGTATCATTCTATAACATTATCTCTCTTCTGGGCTTACATGTGGTGGGATTCAAATAATTTAACAATGACTGGCTGGGTAGGCGTGGCTGGGTGGTCATGTGACTGGGTAGGCGTGGCCAACTCAACATCATTCACGTCAAGGGGTGCCTCGCCCGGCCCCTCCCCTCCCAGTCACTCCTTGTCACACCCGGCCTCAACATATCTATAGTTCTGTAAAAATGTTGTTTACCTTTTTTTGACTTTATTATCTGCATCTACATACTATAGATGTACTTTCATGGACCACTGAAAGGAGGAAATGGCTCACATGCTTTGCCCAAGAGTGTGATAAGCAGGTCACAAAACAGGCTTTTGAGGGGCTGCCACAAAGAAGGGGGGCAATGTATTTTCCAAAGCAGCAGAAGGCAAAACAAGAAGCAATGGTTGGAAACTGAACAAAGAGAGAAGCAACCTAAAACTAAGGAGAATCTTCCTTACAGTGAGAACCAATATAGGTGCAGAAATATTTCAGTCATAATTTCAGATATAAAATAGCCATTCGTGTAATACAACCTGCATATTGTTCAAAACAGTAATTAGTATTATGGCTGATGTTTGACAGCAACCCTAAAAGTCAAAGATCACAATAGTGCTTCTTTCTCTGTATACAAAACATCACATACCAGGAATAACATATTAAGCTGTACTTATGCAACCTGAAGTACAAAATAAACACACACATATTTATGCTCTGGACTATAGACATTGAATGC
>QLTV01003253.1:5329638-5348730 GCA_003457575.1 Thermophis baileyi
TCTCTCTCTCTCTCTCTCTCTCTCTCACACACACACACACACACACACACACACTTTAAGCAAATTCCCTTGTCTTGGAGACTTCAGAATCATAGGCTAGAAGGTACCTTGGAGGTCTTCTAGTTCAACCTTCTGCTCAAGGCAGAACACCTCAAACATACTTGCGGGTTCTCAGACATCCTGGCTTTGGCTGCAAGAACTGCAGGCAGACTTCCCGGCCACACACTGCTTCCTCCTGCCACCTGATGCGAGGCAGGAGGCCCAAGAGAAAGCACCTGGTGGACCCAGCCCTCCACAACGGAGCCCTTCCCAGGGAGCAAAACCTTGGACGACCTGATCCGTCCCAAAGGCCCTGAGGAGCTCCAGAGTTTCCACGCGCCTCCGCCGGCCTGAGTGCCCTGCCCTTCACATCCCAACAGGGCCAGCACCTGGTGGCGGCGCTCCGGCGGATGTCCCAGGGCTGCATGCTCACACTGCAGTGGAAGCAGTCTCAGCCTCAGAGCAGTGGTCTCCCCCAAGGGGCACCCGCCCGCCCGCTCGCCCACCGGCCAGCCGGGCTGGCCCGGAAGCAGTGCATCCCCCCATTGGGGCCTGGATGCGGGACCAGAGGCAGGGGGAAGGGTGAGCAGGCGGTATCCGCCCGGAGGCCCCACGGAAGGCGAGAGGCAGGAAGTGGCTCAGAAGTGGTGTGTCCCCCCAACCTGAGGCGGAGGGCGAGTGGGTGGCATCTGCCCGGAGGCCCCACGGAAGGCGAGAGGCAGGAAGTGACCCAGAAGCAGCACATCCCCCCGACCTGAGGCCAAGGGTGAGCGCGTGGCATCCAGGCGGAAGGATGGCGAGAGCCAGGCCCGAAAGGCAGCCGAGCCTCACCGTGTCATCGCCCCCCCCCCGAGGCGGCCGAGCACCTTACCTTCGTGGACAGCCGCGGTGAGCAGAGCGGGCGAGGCGCGGAGATCAGCTGTTAGGCCACATGTTAGGCCGTGGCGAAGGCAAGCAAGCATGCGAGGCTGGGCAAGCAAGCGAGGGAGCCAGAGAGCAGCTGGGCCGCAGGCGTGACTGTAGGCACTGGTGTTGTATAAGGATTTCCTTCCTTTATTAACCCTTAATTTATCCACAATTAGCATTAATGGATTACCCCAAGTTCTAGCATTGCCAGAAAGAAGGAAAGACAAGGCAAAAGGCAAAAAGCAGTCCTTAAGGCAAGACAAGGCAAGAGGCATGAGTCAAAGCCGGGGGAGTGTAAGCCAAAACAAACAATTGTTCCTGGCAAAAACTAACTCCTCACAGCTTCTCCTTAAGTCAGTCCACTCCAGGTGTTCCTTGTGAGGAGGAGTGGAGTGACCTTTCCCAAGTAGCCGTACAACCCTTCTCTGAGCTTGCCTACACTCTGCTCTCCCTGCCCATGGATTGAGTGGTCGAGGCAGTTGTTCCTCATCAGCGGGGATCTGCTACTTATCAGCACAACTGCCTGTCAGCAGCCAACCCTCCCGTTGTCTGTGAGGCCATACAGCTCACTGTTCGTTTCACTACATCCCCAAAAGCCTGAGGGGCCTGGAACAGCATCGTACTCAACTCTTTTGTGGGTCCTCATACGTTAGTTGTGTGTGTACTGTGTGTGTGCTGTGTGGATGTGAACTGATCCCTGAAGTTTTTCTTGGGAAGGAAGAAATTTCTTTGGGAGTGGTTTGCCTTTGCGTTCTTCCTAGGCCTGAGAGTGAGAGAGTGACTGGCCCAAGATCACACAGCTGGCTTTATGCCAAAGATGAGACTAGGACTCAAACTCTAACCCTTTGAGGTGTTTGTGAATGTTTACATACAAGGAAGGAGGATCAGGTAGTTGTGCATGAACAATCCAGTTCAGTCAGATAATGGAAGCAAATATATATCAAAGAATAGGCAAACCTTTTGTTAACTTTTCCCAATTTTAGCCTTCCAGTTTCTTGCCTTTAACCAGTACAGGTAGACCTCAACCTACGACCACAATTGAGCCCAAAATTTATGTTGTTAAGTGAGAAATTTGTTAAGTGAGTTTTGTCCCATTTTACGACTTTTCTTGCCACATTTGTTAAGTGAATCCACATGTTGTTAAATTAGTAACAGGGTTGTTAAGTGAATCTGGATTCCTCATGGACTTTGCTCGTCAGAAGGTTGCAAAAGGGGATCATGGACCCCGGACACTGCGACTGTCATAAATATGAACCAGATGCCAAGCATCTGAATTTTGATCACGTGACCATGCTGATGCTGCAACAGTCGTAAGTGTGAAAAAATGGTCATAAGTCACTTTTTTCAGTGCCGCTGTAACTTTGAACGGTCACTAAACAAACTGTTGTAAGTCGAGGATTTCCTGTACACCAAACTGGCTCTTCATACATACTGGCAATGCTGGCAATGTAATACACTAACAAAACCACAAGATGGCATCTGCTTACAATACTGTTTCTGTTCTCTTTCACTGTAGCTCAGAGAGGCTGCAGTTAAATGATATTCATCCAATATTATTAGTGGACTTGATGTTTTACAAACTCTTTGAATGCAATTTGTGAGTCAGAAAGATTGCTCCTGATTTTTAGATATAAACAAAGGCAGGGTAGATAACTTCGGAGGCTTAAAGACTCATATCTAGGAAGTCAGATTTTATCAAGCAGCAAACAAGCCCAGCCCATAGAGAAGTACTGTACACATTCAGAGTCACAAACTTTGCCCCTCATACATATCATCTTTCCTCACACAATCTCCCTTAAACAGATTCAGGCAGATTCAGGTGGACACACACCTTCAGATGCAAACAAGCAACTGCAGCCACAAAAGCCTCTCTCCTGCTGCCTACCTCCTTCTCCTGCCACCACCAATTACTTCATTTCCATCACCATGAAAAGAGACAATGGAGAGCAGACTTGGAACCTTTTTCTTTCATGCAAGTGTAGGAAGTTAGCACCCACCCCTCTCCTAGGAAAATGAAATATTCTAGGAAATATTTAAAAAGGCAGAATATTCTATTTTCCCTAAAGGAGAAATATGTTTCTAAAGACAAACTCAGAGCCTCAGCTCCCTGCCCCCGCCCCCCAGCAGATATTTTGGTGCCAACCTTTCTATAAGACAAAGGCTGGGCCAGCTTATCTACAAAACAAAAGACATGGCCCTCAGGACATGACAGGATTAGCCCTCACTCAAGAGCCAAACCAAGACAAAGCCATTAAGCCATAATAGGAATTGCCCAAAGCCCCTTCATTACATCATCACCCAGCAAGATTCAACCAGGCCTGGGACTCAAGACAACCTACAAAGTTACCCCTGCATGGCCCCATGGGAGTCTGACAACCAATCAGAGTACATTTCTTACACAGGAACAGGAAGCTCCAAGGCAGGGCCCAAGAGAGGGTATAAATCTCTCTCCCTCTCTCACCCATGTGCTCTTTTTGCCCAGGGCCTCAAACCAGAGGTGGGTTGCTCCCGGTTCTGACCGGATCTATAGAACCAGTAGCAGGAATTCCCCCCTGCTCGCTAAACCGGGAGCGATGGCTGGCTGGCCACGCCCATGAATCAGGTCTCTCGGCGGCGCCGTAGGCGGCGCCATTTTGTTTTTGGCTTCTGTGCACGTGCAGAAGCTGTTTTTTGCTTCTATGCATGCGCAGAAGCTGGGTTTTTGGCACTGTGCATGCGCACGCGCCCACGTGGCGCGGGAGGAAGCGAACCAGCGGCGAGGTAAGTTAGAACCCACCCCTGCCTCAAACCATGTGGTCCTGTCCACCATTAAACCATCTTTCCAAGCAGTCTCCATGTTTCCAGTGTCTTTCTTCTCACTTGGAACTGAACCCAGATGGACATTTCTTGCAACACAAGGATGTTTGTTTTCTTTTCTCTGGCAAGACAGTTTTGTGGTGCTTTTCCAGTAAGAGTCAAGGCAGCTCAGGATTTTGCTGCAGTAGGAATCAATATCTCATCAAATCAATATCTCATCAAAGCTGCTCTCCTCTCTGTTTCCTCCTCCATTTCCTCCTCTATTACCTTGCCTTCCCTGATGCAGCTTTCCTTCACTCCCACCATTTCATTCTTACTGCTACCTGCCTATTTCAGATAAGCTAGAGCCGTGATGGCAAACCTATGGCATGCGAGCTGTCGCCTGTTGCTCTGGTGCTCCCATTGCTCTGGGTTCCGGCGCGCTGGCCAGCTGGTCTTCACATGCGTGGGAGCGCCAGAAACTGGAAGATCATTTTCCCGGTGCACGCATGCGCACCGGGTAGCTGCTCTTCCGGTTTCCGGCACACGTGCACATGCACACACGTTCCCATTTCGGCACTCGGTGCCAAAAAGGTTTGCCAACACTGAGCTAGAGTATAACTCTGCCAGGCAGCTGGTTGAAAAACTAGTTAAGTCTGCAGTGTTTCAAAATTCTCTTTACTGCTTAAGCCCAGCAATGAGCTGAGCAAATTAGCTGATGCCTTTGGGGGGGCGGAGGGGCGGACACAGGCAAGGAAATAAATTCTGTTGCCCTTTAAAATGGGGCATGAACCCCATTTCTGTTGCTGTCTCAGTCAGGCTGTTTGCTGGTGCCAAGAGCTTTGGAGGTGCCTTAGCAAATTTCTGCAGGTACCAGTTGAAGGCACGGTAGCTTTGCAACTTTGCAAATATGCCTAATCATGCACGCTGTCAGTTGCTGAATGTTCTTATAGGCAGAATGAAAGTACTGTCTACAAATGGAAAGAAGGTTAAGTGCCTTTCCTGTCATCTCCTGTTTGATGTGATTGGAAAGATAATTATAGAACCTTGAGAAATATAATTTTCCGGAGGTTCCTGGCCCTTCATCTGTTGTGGCTACACATCAGGCACTTGGGACACAAAAGATTTTCCTCCTGGATTTACTGTCACTGCTTAGGAGTGCACTGCTTAGGAGTGGATGGCTGTGTTGTCTGGTTCACATTAAAATTCACGTTGAAAGCAAGCATGCGTGTAGCACTGGAGACAATACTGCAGTGTGCATTCTAGAGCCGAGGTGGCGCAGTGGTTAGAGTGCAGTACTGCAGGCTACTTCAGCTGACTGCTAGCTGCAGTTCAGCGGTTCAAATCTCACCGGCTCAAGGTTGACTCAGCCTTCCATCCTTCCGAGGTGGGTAAAATGAGGACCCAGATTGTTGGGGGCAATATGCTGACTCTGTAAACCGCTTAGAAAGGGCTGTAAAGCACTATGAAGCGGTATATAAGTCTAAGTGCTATTGCTATTGCTATTCTAAATAAGAAATTATGAACTTCAACAACATCACTATTCAGAAGTGGAAATGTTAGGACTTCCTACATATTCAGTCTCTAATACAGCTCATATTTACAGAATTATAGAATAACAGAGTTAGAAGAGACCTTGGAGTTCTTCTAATCCAATCCTCTGCTCAAGCAGGAGATTATATACCCGATTCTACACCCGCGAACCTATGGCATGTGTGCCGGAAGTGGCACACAGAGCCATCTCTCCGGGAACGCCAGCCATCGCCCGTTGCTCTTCCGGTTTCCGGCATGCGCATGCGCACCAGCCAGCTGGTCTTAGCGCATGCATGCGCGCCAGAAACTGAAAGACCAGGTGATGCTCTTCTGGTTTCCGGCGTTCCCATGCGCTCATGCGCACTCCCGTTTCAGCACTCGGTGCCGAAAAGGTTCGCCAACACTGTTCTATAGTATTCTGGACAAAAGGCTGCCCAATCTCTTCTTTAAAAACTCAGGACCCACAACCTCTGTAGGCAGACGATTCCATTGATTAATTGGTCCTTCGGGAGTTGGGCGGCATATAAATTTTATAAAATAAATTGTTTTCATGGACAGGAAATTTCTCCTTAATTCTAGTTGGATCTCTCTTGGTTAAGCTTCCATCTGATGTTTCTTGTCTTGCCCTCAGTAGCTATGGAGAATAGGATGACCCCCTCCTCTCTGTGACAGCCCCTCAAATGTTGAAAGACTGCTATCATGTCACTCCCAGTCCTTCTCTTTGTTAGACTAAACATTCCCAGTTCCTGCAACCGTTCATTATACGCTTTAGCCTCTAGTCCCTTAATCATCTTTTTTGCTCTTCTCTGTACTCTTTCTAGAGTCTCAACATCTATTTTGTATAGTGGTGACCAAACATGGATGCCATACTCCAAGTGTGGTCTTCCCCGTTCAGTATAAAGTGGTACTAACACCTCACATGATCTTGATACTATTTCCTCTGTTGATGTCAAGGATACAACCTAGAACTGCAGTGGCTTTTTTGGCAGCTACAACACACTGCTGGCTCATACTTAAATGATTGTCCGCTAGGACTCCTAGATCCTTCTCACAGTTACTGTTGTTGAGCCAGGTCCCCTTTTTTATACCTTTCTCTACATTCTATATACCTATTTATTAAGAGAGAAATCATATGTTCATTAAAATAGTGTCTATCAAGCTCATATTTTAATGCATGTAATTTCTCCTCTCCTCTCCCCTCCCCTCCCCTCATCCCCGACAAACACTTTCCACTTAACTGGTGTGCAAAAACACAGCATACAATATATTCTGGGCTTTTTTTGTTTACCTTTGCTTATTTTACTTATGCTACTAATATAGCAGCTGTTTGACACATCCAAAGTTCCTGTGTCTTATATAAGGTAACAGGAACACCCACAGTTTCTTGGCATCAATAAGGAAGACATTTTGGAATGCCAGAAAGATTAGATGGATTAAAATAATCTTCTCAGGAATTCCAATATATGTGACTAATCAAAGTACAAAAGGTGCAGGAAGACATGAGATGCAGATCAAGATACAAGCCTTTGATATGAGTTACAGATTGATGTGAGACGCATATCAAGAACTTTGAAGAAGTGGCATAGGAAGAATGTTGATGCTTTTGAACGTTGGTGTTTGAGATGCTCTTGAGAATACTGTGGACAGCCAAGAAAACAAGCCAGTGGATCAACAAACAAATTAATCCAGAGTTCTCACTAGAGCCACAAATAGCCAGGTTCTAATTATCCTATATTGGACACATTATGTGAAGACTGAGCCCTCTGGAAAAGGTGCTGATGGAGGTGGAAGGATAGAGAAGAAGAGGATGAACATCAGCAAGGTGGATGGACTCATTTACAGTGGCAATGAATGTACCAATGGAAACCCAGCAAGGCCAGGTTAGGGAGAGATTATAGATGCGGTTGATAGGAGTTGCAAATGACTTGATAGCACAGAAGTCACCTGTCAGGCAAAAAAAGAAAATGGAAATATCTTGCAACATTTCAGATTGGGACAAGTTTTGTTTCAGATAATTAATCTTGAGCAAATAACTACTCAAATGGAAAATATTGAGCTGACTTTCAAAACAGCTGAATTTCATAAGATGAGCTGGATGTGAATTCAAAAACAAATGTACAGTATAAGTCTTTTTGAAGGGTCCTCTAACTGGGTTGGACTATAATTCCCAAAATATCTAGAGCAGGAGTGTGAAACTGGCAGTCCGCATGCGTCACTCGCAGGCCACGCCCACCCCAGCTCCGTGAAGGGAAAAAAGTCGCAATTGACACCCCTGAATTAGAGGATACCAGGTAGAGAACTACTGTGGACTTCTACTGAAATGCACACCAAACGATTTTGTTTGGTGGTGGAATAAAATGTCAAATAAATAAGGTAATTGCAAGAACATTTGGTTCAGATATAAAGAGATCCTGTTTATGAAAGGAGGAATTGCTGTGCCTCCGTTTCAGCATCCAAGCCAGCATTTCACAACTGGATGCCCCCCACCCCCCATGTATACACCCTTTTTATCTCCAGATAGCATAGCTGGAAGATTATAAGAATTTAAATCTAACACATCTTGAGGGCAACATGTGAGAACTGTCTTTTAGATTCCTTTATTAGAACTTCTAAATATGGTTGGAAACGGAAACTGGCCTGGCTATGTCCATCTCATATCTCAGCCTATTTATTTAATGTTGCATTAACTAAGTATAAAGAAAATACACAATTCAGGAGAGGAACACAGATTGGATAGATACAGACCCGGGTTTTCACACTGTATTTTGTTGAATTCTAGGGCTTCACAAGAATGTGATAGGGTTCCAAGAGAGACGTAGGACAACTGAATACATAAAGAAGAGCGGACGGATTCTTGGACCATGCAAAATATAGTAACTTTGTTACTGAGGACAAACAAAAATAAACTCACTGGAATTTTTGTTAGAAGAAAAGTTGGGAGGAAAGATTTAAATTCTTATTCCAGAGCAGGGGTGGGTTCTAACTTACCTTCCTGCCGGTTCGTTTCCTCCCACGCCGCGTGGCCGCGTGTGCGCATGCGCAGTGCCGAAAAATTAAAAAAAGCCCAAAAAAGCCAAAAACAAGATGGCGACGCATGCACAGTGCCGGAAACTCAGCTTCTGCGCATGCACAGAAGAAAAAAATAAATTAAAAAAATTCCAAAAATTTTAAAAAAAATTCCAAAAAAAAGATGGCGGCACTCACGGACCAGCACCGACCGAACCGGATCCGTGATGTCACTGTGATGTCACCAGCGGGTCGCTACCGGTTTGGGCGAACCGGTCCGAACCGGGAGGAACCCACCTCTGTTCCAGAGCAGGGATCACATAGCTGCCTTTGGTAAAAGAAAGTGAACAGTTGTGAACTATTTCTTTAAAGGGGAAGAGTGCAAGAGAACATTTCAAAATTCTGCAATATTTCAAATATATTTCTATGCAACTGAAGTGGAATAGGAACTGTTAATATAGTAAAAGTCTGTACTATACACAGAGAAAGAACAAAAATTAGGCTGCTTTTATTTTCACCCCAAGTTAATGTATTTATTTGAATTTGTTATAGTCACCCAACTGCAATGGACTCTGTGTAGTGTATAAAACAAAAAAAAAAAAACAACCCAAATGTATAAAAACAGATAAAACATAAAACCACCCACCCAAACAGATGGAACTGTTGATCAAATGTTCCAAGGAGCATTTGAGTACGTATTTAATTTGTTCTATGGAGTTTTACAAAATGACCACTAGGCGGCTCCCATGACATTTGCTAAGCCAAGACCAAGAAAATTTCCTTGACTTTAAAAGTTTTGAACACCATATATAGTACTGAAAGTATTTCAGTAACAGGATTATTAAAACTCTGAAAGGGATCTTACTCAAAATAATCACCCTGATCCACTGATATTCCTTAGGAGCAAACAAAACTAGCTATACATGCTGCAGACATAGTAATATAGCCACTGAATCTTTGTGATGCCAAATGTTTTCATATTCAAATCCAATTTAACCTAGCATGAATTTTCAGTGACTGCATACAACTTCAAACATTCAGGAATGTCCTATTTCCTATATAAAAATCAATAATCGGTATAGCACTTTGGTTCATAGTAGTGAAAGAAAGATTTATTTACATAGCATGCCAAAGCCACAGCAAATCAGTGCCTAACCTAGAGGCTGTTTCTAGGGTAGAGGTTGGCTAAATTTAAAAATAAATACCTTCTCAGACAACCTCATGATTCTTCTATGAATTTTCAGTGGAAATCAAATAATCTAATACTAAATACTCCTTTCGAAATATTAGATACAAACAATATCTCAAATTTAAATGTATTAAATATTAAATGAGCAGGGGCTATAAATCATAACCAAAACAATGTCATAGCAGCAGAAACTATGCAAAAGCTTGGGCATGACGTAGTGGTGTATCTAATTTCCCAAGCAAAGCAAGGGTTGAAATGAGACCTTCCTAAAACAAAATAGGTAGATCTCTGGTACGAACAAAATGGGCAGATCTCCAGTTAGCAATCAAACCCCATATCTTATTTCTGTTGATCAAGGGTCAGGCAAATTCTGCTAGGCATCAGACTGGCCCATCCCTCCCTACTGGCCCCTTTACAGATTTAAACATTCCCTGGCAACATATCCAATGCAGACAGAAGCAAGAGATTAAATAAACCTGTGTGGATTTGCTTCTGTTCTCTCTTGGTGGGCTGGACTTCACTTGTTACTTTCAGATAAGAATTTGAAAGCAAATACTTGAAGTAAGTTCCTGCCGTGGGAGGGTGGGATGGGTTGTTTTTTTTAAACAGTTTTATAACATAGTGGATCTTTTAAATTTTTTTAAATGTAAGCTGCCTTGAGTTACCTACGGGTGAGTTGGGTGGTTTATTTAATAAACAAATAAAAGTCAAGGGGAAATACCAGGGATTGGGGCATTTTTATTTTTTCCCCATTTTTAAGCTAACACTGCTAGCTTCTAAAGTACTGCTCTGTTGCACAATTTTCTTCTTTCAAAATGATGGCATCAGAGTTTCTCAACCTGGACAACTTTAAGATTTGTGGACATTAACTCCCAGAATTCCCAGCCACACATCTTAAAGTTGTCCAGGTTGAGAAACACTGCGATAGACAAAGAATGCCTCCATAGACCAAAAACATAATGGTAGCTGCTTAAACACTGACCCAAGATAGCTGTAGATAGCAATAGCAATAGCACTTAGACTTATATATTGCTTCACAATGCTTTACAGACCTCTCTAAGCAGTTTACAGAGTCAGCATATTGCCCCCAACAATCTGGCTCCTCATTTTACCAACCTTGGAAGGATGGAAGGCTGAGTCAACCTTGAGCCTGCTGAGATTCAAACTGCCAAATTGCAGGCAGCCGGCAGAAGTAGTCTGCAGTACTGCATTCTAACCACTGCGCCACCTCGGCTCTTTTTAATAAGAATAAAATATTTTAAGGTATTTTAAAATTAAGAATAAAATAAGATATTTTAATAAGAATAAAATGACAGCCTGCCAAAACAGAATCTCATCCAGATTTCCCAGTATATGTTATTTAAAGTGTTCCAGTATCTCAGGGGTGGCCACAAAGAAGAGGGAGTCAAACTATTCTCCAAAGCACCTGAGGGTAGAACAAGAAGCAATGGGTGGAAACTAATCAAGGAGAGAAGCAACTTAGAACTAAGGAGAAATTTCCTGACAGTTAGAACAATTAATCAGTGGAACAGCTTGCCTCCAGAAGTTGTGAATGCTCCAACACTGGAAGTTTTTAAGAAGATGTTGGATAACCATTTGTCTGAAGTGGTGTAGGGTTTCCTGCCTAAGCAGGGGGTTGGACTAGAAGACCTCCAAGGTCCCTTCCAACTCTGTTATTCTATTCTATTCTATTCTATTCTATTCTATTCTATTCTATTCTATTCTATTCTATTCTATTCTATTCTATTCTATTCTATTCTATTCTATTCTATTCTATTCTATTCTATTCTATTCTAAAGAAGGAGAAGGAAAAGTGAAGGATGGAAGGATGGAATGATAATATGAGAAGGATCAAATAATATGTGAAAACACCTGGAGCTTATTTGATTACAATAGTTAATAACAAACAAACAAAATTGGTGACCTGGGTCCAATCTTACCTGATTCAGGCAGTCACAAAAATATATAGATCAATATCCACTTTTACATGAAATACCTTCATGATGTTGCCTTTGTCTCATTCTCCCAACACAGTTGAGCCATCTTAAACTTGCCTTTAGCTGTTCCAGTTTTAAAGAAGTGTTTCATTTCCCCCCCCCCAACAAATTTGTTTGCTACAGTCTAGGAAGATGTAGTTGATAGTACAGTCAGAGTATATGATTTTTCTGTAGACCAGAGGGGACGTGGTTTCGTGTGCTTCCTGCATCCCATGGATGAGGCTTTGCTTGTTTGTGCGGCCCGGTTTCTGGCATGCCACGGCCTGGTGCCAGTCCATGGACCGGGGGTTGGGGACCCCTGCCTTACAACACTGGAAAAAATGAAAATGACTTGTTCCCTCTTGCCTTGCTCTTTTTCAATCCTCTGTGCCTCCCAGCCCAACTGATAGACCATGAGTATTGGGGAATGGGCTGAGGTGAAGTGGAAAAGTTAATCTGATGCTGCCCTCCGTCCTCCTTCAATTCCTGTACTCAGTCTATGTCTTCACTGGGATCCAGTGTTCTTTGAACACTAAACCACATCCCCAAGTAACTCAGATCACAGGTCACTGATTGAAAAACCTTGGTACCTGCAACCTGTGTTGAACTGCTTAAGATGCATGGGCTACAACTTCCATCTCAAGTACAGGTAGTCCTTGACTTACGACCACAATGGAGCCCAAAATTTCTGTTGCTAAGCGGGACATTTGGTAAGAGTCCCTTGGGAGTTTGGCGGCATACAAATTTAATAAATAATAATAATAAAGTGAATTTCCCCCCGTTTTACAAACTTTTTTGCCACAGTTGTTAAGTGAATCACTGCAGTTGTTAAGTTAGTCACACGGTTATTAAGTGAATCAGGCTTCCCCATTGACTTTGCTCATCAGAAGGTTGCAAAAGGTGATCACATGACCCTGAGACATTGCAACCATCATAAAAATGAGTCGGTTGCCAAGTGTATGAATTTTAATCGCCTGACTATGGGGACGCTGCAACGGTGTGAAGAACGATCATGTCACTTCTTTCAGTGTCGTTGTAACTTCGAGTGGTCACTAAACAAACTGTTGTAAGTCGAAGACAACCTGTATTCACCTATCCTTGTCCAGCTCTGTCCCACAACAGGACAATGATGGTCATTGTTCTTCCCACCACCCAGTAACATGACATTGGGTGAGAAACAACTCGGTTGAATCTGGCTTCCCCATTGACTTTGCTTGTCAGAAGGTTGCAAAAGGGGATCGCCTGACCAGAGGTGGGTTTCAGCAGGTTCTGACCAGTTCTGGAGAACAGGTAGCGGAAATTTTGAGTAGTTTGGAGAACCGGTAAATACCACCTCTGACTGGCCCCGCCCCCATCTATTCTCTGCCTCCCGAGTCCCAGCTGATCAGGAGGAAATGGGGATTTTGCAGTAACCTTCCCCTGCCACGCCCACCAAGCCACACCCATCAAGCCACGCCCATCAAGCCACGCCCATCAAGCCACACCCACCAAGCCACACCCACAGAACCAGTAGAAAAAAAAATTGAATCCCACCACTGCACCTGACCCTGGGACACTACAACTGTCATAAATATGAGCCAGTTGCCAAATGTCTGAATTTTGATTAAGTGACCATGACGATGATGCAACGGTTGTAAGTGTGCAAAAATGGTCATAAGTCACTTCTTTCAGTGCCATTGTAACTTTAAATGGTCACTAAATGTCACTAGTTCTCAACCTATAATTGCTTTCCTTAATTTGTTCTGTCTTAAAACTATCAAGATAGCTGAATTGATCAACCTCATTCATGAAACCAGAATACCACTCAACCGTTGGGGCAAGGCAACTTATGCTGACATATTTTTCTGCCTTCTCAAGGATTGGAGGATAGCATGTGGATATGACCACCTGTCTCTGCCCATTGAGATAACCTGAACGTCCACTTAGCCACCTCCTCCTGCTGTAACCACTTCAACTGAAATTCCTGGACAGAATTCTCAGCTTAGTCATACCTTCAAAGGATTTAAACTATCTCCTATCTGTATGGCATGTGAACTTTGGTCTAAACTTTCTTCTAGTTGCTATATAACTTTATTCAAAGCCTTGAAGGGATTATTACATGACTCATTGTCTGAATCATTCCGAAACCCATTCTCACAGGAGACCATCAGCTGATATTGTCCTTTTAAATTCATTATTGGAAGGGAGGCATAGGGCCTATAGGGAGAGCAGATACATACAGTACATACAGCATGTGAATAGATCCATATGGCTAGAATACTAGCACTTGTAGATAATCTGCTGGCTTCAAAGCAGCCTCTGTGTGCAGAGGACATATTCAGATCAAGGGCGGCCCTTCTGGCTTTCATTTACAGCATTAGGTAAACAAATAAACAAATAAGTAAAAGACATTTCAGCAGGACAAGCAATGGAAAATAAATCAAACCTGCAGAGGTGGGAGAATTAATGTTGCAGAAGAACGATGTTTGGAAGTCTAATCCAATGGTGCAGTTTTAATTATGTCTGCAAAGACCGTTCTCATCTTTATGTGTCATATATTTCAACTATGAAAAACCAAGCCTACTCGATTGGGTAATTTTTTTTGTTTTAGAGCTTGGGAGGGGGGGAGCATTCATGCTTTTCTCCGTTGTGCCCAGTTTGGATGACAAAGACTTTGTGTTCTGGGCTTCATAAACAGATCTGACAAATGATTCTGATCTTAGTTGGCCTTTTCACCAGTGGTGAAATCCAATTTTTTTTACTACCGGTTCTGTGGGCGTGGCTTGGTGGGCGTGGTGTGGCTTGGTGGGCGTGGCAGGGAAGGATACTGCAAAATCTCCATTCCCACCCCACTCCAGGAGAAGGATACTGCAAAATCCCCATTCCCTCCCCACTCCAGGGGAAGGATACTGCAAAATCCCCATTCCCTCCCCACTCCAGGAGAAGGATACTGCAAAATCCCCATTCCCTCCCCACTCCTGGGGGAAGGATATTGCAAAATCTCCATTCCCACCCCACTCTGGGGCCAGCCAGAGGTGGTATTTGCCGGTTCTCCGAACTACTCAAAATTTCCACTACCAGTTCTCTGAACTACTCAAAATTTCCGCTACCGGTTCTCTGAACTACTCAAAATTTCCGCTACCGGTTCTCCAGAACCCGTCAGAACCTGCTGGATTTCACCCCTGCTTTTCACCAATGCCCATCGGTGCCGTGCTGAGCTTCAGCATTCTGTTTTATCAAGGCTTGCTCTGCTCGGTGGCTGCTGAGGTTAGTTGGGCCCAGGACTGCTATGAATTAAGAATATTGGAATGATTGGGGTTATTTTTGTTTTTATTTCCCAGGATAGAAGGCCTTGCAATTTAGAAAGCTGCTTTCTTCAGCTTTCTTAAGACAAACGCTTCTAACTTTTGAAAAAGGTTAATACAAAGGGGCAGACAAGTATAGACAATCAGCACCCACCCTCCTAGAAGAATGAAATATTTTGAGGAATATTAAAAAGGCAAGATATTATATTTCCCTAAATGAGAAATGGAGAAACATGTTTTAGAAGCAGGAAGCAGACTCAGTCTTAATAGCCCCCAGCAGATATTTTGTGCCCATTAAGAAAGATTGAGCCAGCCTATCTACAAAACAAAAGACCTTCAGCTCCAGCGTGATGGGATTAAGAACAGGACATGATCCTTCAGGACATAATAGGATTAACTCACTACCATTTAGCAGAAGACACAGAGCTCACTACATTGCACAATCCCATAAGGGCATTTCAGACATTGCACAACCCCCCTAGGACATTTCATCACCCTCCAAACTTCAACCAAACTTAGCTCAGACAACCTACAGAGCCAGCTATGACCCCTACATAGCCCCATGGGAGTCTGACCACAGCCAATAGAATACATGTTCTTTCACAGGAACAGGAAGCTCAAGTGCAAAGCCCAAGAGAAGGTATAAAAAAAAACCCCACTCTCAACTCCATTTTGTCAGCTGCACCAGAACCACAAACCCATGTGGTTCTGCTTCATCAATAAACTATCTTTCCAATCAGCCTCCATATTTCCAGTGTTTTTCTCCCAGCTTGGAACTGAACCAGATGGATATTTCTTCCCACATAAGGATGCTCAGATCCCCCCCACTCCCCCATTTAAATTTTGCCATGTCGGGAAATAAGAATGCAGCATAGTCTCTGTCCTTCAGATGAGAACTAAATCTGTAAAAAACCTAATAATGATCCTTTGAAAACATAAATCTTCACTTTTAGATTTCCTATCAACATGTATAAATTGAAAAATAGGTATCAAACACACATGTCCAAATTCTTTCTACATACTCTTTTTCCTAGCAGAAAGGATATCAAATCTATTTAAGAAAGCTAGAATAATCCTATTCGAATCCCAAAGCAAAGAACCAGGTGGATTAAGTTTGTATTTCCTATAGCCCACTATTTTTTAATTTATATGCACTGGGGATATACATCCTATTGGATTAATTCTTTATTAGAAAGAGAGTTTCACACGCAAACTATCTTTTTTTTACTCAGATGCACTTGTAGCTATTCTACCTGTTGGATTTTGTCAAATTAAACATGCATGCAATGTTCTGTGGTCTGGTTTGGTTGCCATGGATTTACACCTTTGCTGCACAGATATCAGTGTAAAACTCAAGATTCACTGCACCTGACCTGATTCTAATTCTCATTTAAAACTTTTGCCATCGGTCAATTCTGCGTATCCATTCTGCACATGCTCTTTTCAGAGTGTAGAGCTGAATTATGGTAATCAACAACATTTTGACCAAAACAGAATAGCTACTGTATCTAATTATTTTTCAGAACATGTTTTCAATAGTTCAGTATGATGCATCATTGCCGCAAACAAGAGTTTCATTTTTTGCACAATAGATGTCTACCACCCAACTTTGTGCAGAATCCAATTTTGCTGTAGTCCGAATACCCTCTTGAAATAGTACACGTTCATTCTGAAAAGGTAGCTGTAATTAGTCTTGAGCCAAGTTTTCTGTGAATCTGTTCATCTCCCCTGAGATCGTTCTGGGTTTTATCCTTTTCTCATCTCCACTTAGAAAAAGAAAGTTATCACAGTAGTCTACTGTACTTGTATAATAAGTACTCAGCATTACTTTTTCAACATTTGTGAGTGTTAATCACTATAGCCCACGTTGAATGGCGAGGTGGCCTAGTGGTGAAGATGCTCGCCTCCCACTCAGAAGGTTGAGAGTTCAGTCCTAGGTAGCGGGAGATGTTTCTCTCTCAGGGCGCAAAGAAAAAAATATCTGCTGTCAACTCCATGTGGTGTCAGGAAGGGCATCCGACCAGTAAATGCTCAGCTCCATCCATTCTCCCAGACTCTACCCAAAATAAATGGATTACAGAGTCGTAAAAGGGAATTTTATTCACTATAGCCCACATCTATAAGAGAAGCATCTCCCTGGAGTGGGGAATTCAAAAAATCAAGATGGCAGATTTGATTGCACTACAGCAGCTTCCACCTCGATCCCCTTCACTGGTGGATGCCCCTGAATACTGGGATATGGAAGAAGCAAAATAAGTCCAGGTTCTCCAATCACTTCTTGCCACAACAATGAACAAACAGCACAAGCACCTTCTGATATATGCAGATGCTCACTGAGAGGGACGTAAAAAGCATTCTGTGCTATTGGCTATTTTGGAGAATTTCACTCTGTGAAAATTGTCTCTTCCCCTTCTTCTCTGCATGTATACATAACTGCAAAACAAAACAAAACTGTCCCTTTGGAAAAGTTGAGGAGGGAAGCCTTTCCTTCCTATTGTATTGTTGCTGAACCTCATCCTACCTGCTCTCTTTCCCTATGGAGAAACCTCATTAGATGCCAACTGTGAATGATAGCAATAACAACAGCACTTAGACTTACATCCCCAGCAATAAGAACTCCGAGGCAGGCATATTCCTCAAAGAACAGTTTATTGGGACATATCATATTGGCACAAGCTTGGTGGAAAACCGGCTCTAAGTTCCCGCTGGTTTTGCACCCAATTAAAATAAAAGTTTGTCTCTCCCCCCCAAAGTCACCAGTCACATGATCCAATCAGCATACAGTCCAGTTGCTAGGTGACCTCAGTCTCCACCTTCCGAACACCTGCAGAAATATCCTTGATTCCCAGGAGAAAGAATTTTATTTTGGCTACAGCACCCCAGCTAGCTCTATACCCCACTCCCTGCCCCTCAGCTCCAGGCTGTGTCAGCCCTGAAACAATGTGAAGATTAAACTCTCATAGGAAAGGCTACAGAGCAGAAAATGGCCATAGTTAGGCCAACTTCAGGGTTGACAACTAGTTTTTAACAGTTGTGGATGGAAAAGTTTCTTTTTTGGGAGGGGGGGGGTGATACCAAAAAGGGCTGAAGCTACTTGCAGCTTTGGAGAGTCATGTTTTCCATCTCTCTTTTAGCATTTGTAACCAGCCCAGCTCGTCCATGCTCATCCTCTGTCATTTTTCCCTGCGTTTTTAGACTGTCTGTCCTTGAATATGAACTCTTGTCTCAACAACTGTTACTTTTGAGATTAATCAGCGCTGACTGCTGGAAGAAAAGACAGAATTCTGGAGGTGAAGGGACTGAAAAGTGCAAATGACAGATGCTGCAAATGATTAGGCTGCCTTCAAACTTGCTAATTATAGATTCTGCTGGGGAGCACCTTCTGTGGCTTCAATTGTGTGGCTCTTGTGGAGTAGATTGTCTGTTTTGAATATATTTGTTTTTTATATGTGTACACTGTTCTTTATGGTTACTTTGGAAGACAAAGCTTTGAGGAGAAATAGGGCGCTGTGCAGGGGTGGGTTCCTCCCAGTTTGGACCGGTTCTCCCGAACCGGTAGCGGCCCGCTGGTGATGTCACGATTATGTCACCGAACCGGATCGGTTGGTGCCGGTCCGTGGGGGCCGCCATCTTTTTTTTTTAATTTTTTTGAATTTTTTTGAATTTTTTTATTTTTTTTAATTTTTTTAATTTTTTTTTCTTCTGAACATGTGCAGAAGGACGAGTTTCTGGCACTGTGCATACGGTCGCCATCTTGTTTTTGGCTTTTATTATTATTATTATTTGGATTTTTTGGCAGTGTGCATGTGCGCGCTCACGAGGCGCACCCATGCGACACGGGAGGAAGCGAAACGGCAGCAAGGTAAGCTAGAACCCACCCCTGCTTGGGTCCCCTCAACTTTTCAGTCCAAGGAAGCGGCTGAAAAATGCCCTTCTCCGGTTTTGCAGCCATGCACCATTTTCTGTCCTTGCCTCCTTCCCGTTTTTATTTGGTTTTCCCTCCCACCCTGAAAGGAGCTTCAAGGAAAATGAAGCGAGGGGGAGGGAAGGGGGGAAGAAGGATCCGGGAGTGGGAAGGGATTGGGAAGAGTGAGAATGAGTGCTTGGAGTCCGGAATCCAGAGCATGCCTTTCCCCTTTTGTTAATGTAGAAATTTTACTTAGAGCCTATTAAACAACGGAGCTAGCTGTCTGCCTGCAATCATGTGTATCAATTAAGAGTAAATCCCACTGAAAGAGAGTAGCCTTACTGCCAAGTAAACTTTTTTAAGGTTAGTCCCCTTCTTCCCTTCCCTTAGGCTTTACATAGTTGAAAGATAGGATATTGAATTGATTAGTAGCAGGTGTATTATAGAGTGAAATGAAAACTTCTGTAACAACATATA
>QLTV01003253.1:5352617-5374530 GCA_003457575.1 Thermophis baileyi
CTTAAGCCAAAAAGAAAAAAACACCAAATGATTGTTAATCTTACTATGGACATCTCTGTCCCATAATGAAGCCACACTTTAAAAAAGAAGAATAGATCTTATTTTATGCAACTTCAACTTGTTGCTTTCCCAGGAGAAGACACACCATACATCTGAGGAGCATTTACTATTTCTGAGCAAAAGTATTTTACATCAGACTCCCTAATGTGAACCTGGACAATTCCTTGTTAATAACAGTCCCATCATTTATTCAGAGCCTGCAGTAGGAGTGTTATTTTTATCAGCACTGCAACCATTATTCTGTCTTCAAGCAGGTTTACAGAGAGCATTGCTGGATAACATCAAACACGGATATTCACTACAGCATTTGTTTCTTTTGGGTGTAACCTGGCATTTAAATTAGGCAGATCAATTTTTCATTGGTCTTAATGAGAAATGAAGCACATTTCCAAGGAAAAAATAAAGTCCAGTTGCCTTTTGAAAAAGCACTTTTGGGACAAATGAAGCATGTATTAAGGTCTCACTTCTAGGACATGAAATTCTAACATTGGAATGGATCATAGAATCATACCAATTTTTATTCTTCATGATGTTTTCATCAAACACTTTTATTAGCACAGCATAAATCTAATGCTTAACTATAATAAGATTGGCTGTAACTATTTGGATCATTAAAATGTAGCCCTAATATGATTATATCTCCTTGGGTTATTATGCAACAAAGTCCAAGATATTTTAAGGCACATTTTTCCAGTGAAAGGCCTCCTCATTTATGCAGAAAAAAAGAGGAAATATTCTGATATTTAAATGAAGTGGTTAAGACGCTGGGCTTGTCAACTGGAAGGTCAGCAGTTCGAGACCTAAGTATGTCATGATGGCGTGAGCTTCCATTTCTTGCCCCATCCCGCCAATCTAGCCATCCAAAAGCATGCAGTAGATAAATAGTAGATAAATAAGTACCACTGATGGGAAAGTAACGGTGTTCCATGTGCCTTCAGCATATACAGGTAGTCCTCAACTTACGACCACAACTGAGTCCAAAATTTATGTTGGTAAGTGAGAAATTTGTTAAGTGAGTTTTGCCCCATTTTATGACTTTTCTTGCCACATTTGTTAAGTGAATCACTGAAGTTGTCAAATTAGTCACACAGTTGTTAAGTCAATCTGGCTTCCCCATTGACTTTGCTGGTCAGAAGGTCGCAAAAGGGGATCATGAGACCCCGGGTGTTGTGGCCCGCCAGCTGCCAGCAGAGCTGGCAGCAGACTCGGACGATGAGGGAGTTGGGGAGGAACTTGGGCCAGTTCTGGAGTCTGGGGAAGGCTCTGATGGATGCTCTGCGTCAGACACAGAGATAGAGCCAGGGCCGTCCGACATTTCCCAGCCACTGGAGAGGCAGCTGCCTTTGGAGGCTGATATGAGTGTGGAGGAAGAACAGCTGGGGCCTGTTCCAGATGCACATATGCGCAGAGCAGTTAGGAGAGGTGAACAACGGAGGACAAGGAGTCGACTCGGGAAGCAGAGCCTCACCCTCTAGAGTTGCACATGACTGGCAAACGAAACCTTTACTTTTTATCTTTACAGTGAAAAAAGGGAAACATATTATTGTGTCCTCCCTTTTTTGAATTCAAGAAAATTTTGCACTTTTGAAGCTGCAGATATCCATATTCTACCAATTAAATACAGATAGTCCTTGACTTAAAACAGTTCGCTTAGTGACCGTTCGAAATTACAACAGCACTGAAAAAAGTGACATGACCATTTTTCACACTAATGACCGTTGCAGCATCCCCAGGCTCATGTGATTTACATTCGGGTGCTTCACAACTGGTTCATATTTATGACGGTTGTGGTGTCCCAGGGGTCATGTGATCACCTTTTGTGACCATTTTGTGACCATTTTTTACACTTAACAATCGTGTTACTAATTTAACAACTGCAGCGAGTCACTGAACAAATGTGGCAAGAAAAGTCGTAAAATGGGGCAAAACTCACTTAACAAATTTCTCACTTAGCAACACAAATCTTGGGCTCAATTGTGATCGTAGGTTGAAGACTACTTGTAAAATGAAAAGCAATGCAGCAAGAAATGCCAAGGAGGAGTTGTATAAAGCAATATCTTCCTTGGATTTTCCGCTTTCTGTGAAACTGCTAAAATATCACTCTCATGCTGGAAGAATGCCTAAAGCATTCTTTTAAAACCTCGCAAAAGTATTTGAAAACAGAACTGCAGATCCCCGCAGCGCTTATGGCAATCATCAAATATATATGTATACATGGATGGATGTATATTTTTTACACACTGACTAGACCATCCTGGCTTTTGGAAGCACTTATATAACAAAACGTAGGTATGGATAGCATTCCAAAGCACAACAATTAGTTTCAGGCAATCAAGGCTCATCATAAATTACTTAATAACTACTTAACCACCTGCTGAAAAACCTATACATAAAAAATGGGGACCCTTTCATCTCTCTTCTCTTACAACTGTTTAATCCTGGAATGGCTCTCTTCAAAAGAATAGCTGGATCTTTGGGGAATGAAGAGAACATGTTTAACTTAGCGTTAATACAATAAAAAGGAAACTCTTTTTGGCAACTTCATTTCCCCCATTGCAGTTCCTTGAGCATTTTAAAGTCTATTGGTTTGTTTGCTAATATCCTGCCTTTATTTTTTTTACAAATAAGATGGCAAACATATTTAATGTTCCTTCCTGCTTCTATTTTCCCCACAACAACAAGCCTGCGAGGTGGGTTGGACTGAAAGGGAGTGATTGTTCCAAGGTCATCCTGCTGGCTTTTTTCAGTGGGACATTATTCATTATGTGAGCCATTTAGACCAGTGGTCTCCAACCTTTCCAGCTTTGCAGACCGGGGGGGTGGGGAGGGGATGGCTCCACATGAGTGGCGGGTGAGCACAACAGCTCCATTTGCACAAGTGACAGGCACACATGCCCACAGCTTGCACAAATGAAGCTGCGTGTGTGTGCTGGCCCGCCCACTGCACGCACAAGTGGAGCTGCAGACACACACGTGTTCCTCTGAACGGACCATGGCCCGGTAGTGGCCCGTGGCCAGTGGGGTTGGGGGCCCCTGATTTAGACAACACAGGTTCAGAAGTGTCTTTTCAAGCTGTGTTCTCTACTTCAGCTTTATGCATCAAAGCAGCATTACCATTCTTGAGAACTTCAGGAAAAATTAATGCTAGACAAGACGTAAGAGATTGCTTTGGGGTATCTGACAAAAAAGTGGAGAGCTGTTTTCTGAAATATCGACACTGTTAGCTTTGTGAACCACATTTGTGTGAAAATTCCTCCCCAGCCTCTTCAACCTAGGGGTTAATGTGAAGTCACCGTTTAAGCCAATGGTATTAAACTTCTAAGGAAAGCTTTTTTGAAAGAAAGAAAGAAAGAAAGAAAGAAAGAAAGAAAGAAAGAAAGAAAGAAAGAAAAGAAAGAAAGAAAGAAGAAAGAAAGAAAGAAAGAAAGAAAGAAAGAAAGAAAGAAAGAAAGAAAGAAAGAAAGAAAGAAAGAAAGAAAGAAAGAAAAGAACAAAAATAGTTCTGATGGCAGCCGATCCCACTAATACTGGTTATGTCTATTGGGGAGCAGAAAGTGTCATGTCTAAATCTGTTTTCTGTTCCACCTTAGAGTCTACTGTTCTCCAAATGTAGCATTAGTCAATTAGGTGTATAACAGATAAATAAATCATTTAGGTAAATAAGTTGAATCATAATATGGCAGTTTTTTTTAAAAAAATGTTTCTTAGGCTGAGTTTGAGGGACGTGGGCAATCCAGAAAGGTGAAATATAAATATATAAATAATAAATATAAATGAATGAATGAACGAATGAACGAATGAACGAATGAACGAATGAACGAATGAACGAATGAACAAACAAACAAACAAATAAATAAAATATGATAAAAGTCTAAAGTTGATTGGGGGGGTGGGAGGCAGTAGGCAAACTGTGTATTACAGTGTCTAGCAATGAAGGAAACAGTTGTAACTATCCCCAAGGACAGTTGTATAAAAAGTTCTTTGTGGATAATTATAAAAGACTTAGAGGAAACTTAAAATGGGAATCCATAACAGCTTGATATGTTCTGGGGAGGTCTTGAAACCTGATATATTGTTATTTTAGAGATACTACCCTGTTTCCCCCCAAATAAGACATCCCCTGATAATAAGTCCAATTGGGCTTTTGAGTGCATGGCAATAAGGCCAAGCGCTTATTTCAGGGTTCAAAAAAATATGACAGGGTCTTATTTTCGGGGAAACACGGTACCAGTGAGAAGCAGCAAATATGTACTGATATTAGGTCTGGCAAAATGTTTCACTCTGCCCAAATTGACTTAAAACATTTGAATTCCTTCCCCCATCCTGAAAAAAAAAAAAGCATTATGCAACTGCTATGGTTTCCATTTCTTTTCAAAACAAAAAGAAGAAGAAACAAGAACAGCAACATTTGCATTTTTATAGACGCTGCATGGCCTAAAGGGATAAATGTAATGTTTACCATGATTGATGATCCCATTTAATTTTAGCCACTAATATTTTGTCATTTCTTGTTACTGATTGGTTAATAACTTTTGCGAGGCGTATAGACAAATATTTTAAAAATTAAAATGTAAGAGTTAATTAAGCTGGAGAAACTGAACTTTTTTGTTTCACGGGGCCGCCCACTGATTTTTTGAATACAGGGATGTGTGACATCATCCTCACCCACTTCCAGCCCATTGCAAAGCCCCTGCCCTTGTTTTGAAGCTCTGGTTCAAAACTGCTCTTTTCTGTCCCAAGCTGTTTTAAGTAGATGGTCTGTAGTACAAGTAATCCTCGACTTACAATAGTTCATTTAGTGACCGTTCACAGTTACAACGGCAGTGGAAAAAAGGGACCTATGACCATTTTTCACAGTTACAACCTTTGCAGCATCCCCCCCACGTTTACGTGATCAAAATTCAGACGCTTGCCAACTGATTCATATTTCTGACGGTTGCAGTGTCCCGGGCAGTGGTGGGTTTCAAATTTTTTTACTACCGGTTCTGTGGGCGTGGCTTGGCAGGCGTGGCAGGGGAAGGATACTGCAAAATCCCCATTTCCTCCCGATCAGCTGGGACTCGGGAGGCAGAGAATAGATGGGGGTGTGGCCAGTCAGAGGCGGTATTTACCGGTTCTCCGAACTACTCAAAATTTCCGCTACCGGTTCTCCAGAACTGGTCAGAACCTGCTGAAACCCACCTCTGGTCCCGGGGTCACGTGATCCCCTTTTGTGACTTTCTGACAAGCAAAGTCAATGGGGAAGCCAAATTCATTTAACAAAACCGTGTTCCTAACTTAACACCTGCAGTGATTCACTTAACCACTGTGGCAAGAAAGATCGTAAAATGAGGCAAACCCCACTTAACAAATGTCTCATTTAAGACTCAGTTATAGTCGTAAGTCAGGAACTACCTGTATTTCCTTCCACTCTACTAGCAGTCCGAGCTCCTATTAGCTGCAGCACTTGCCATGCCTTCTCTTTTCCAGGAGCTGATGACTCTCTTGGACAATCGATCTGGCCTTCCAGGCTTCTATGTTGTCCACTGGCAACCACTTTCCATTTAAAAATAAAAAACAAAAAACAATCTGCAGTTGAACAATCAGGACCCATTAAATCAATGACCTTTCCTTGTTTGCTTCTCACCCCATCTAAGCTTCATCCTGCCATATCAGTCCTTATTGGTTTATTTAATTAATTTGTATCCCATCTTTATTATGTTTACAAATAATAATACAAGGTGGTGAACAAAACCCAAAACACCTTCCTCCTCCTATTTCTCCCACAACAACAACAACCTTGTGAGGTGGACTCAGCTGACAGTGTGTGAAAGTCACCCAGCTAGCTTTCCTGGCTAAGGCGGACTTGAACTCACAATCTCCAGCTTTCTAGTCTGGTGCCTTAACCACTAGACCACGGGTGTCAAACTCGCGGCGTCACATTGCCATTACATGACGTTTTCCCACAACGTTTTTCCCATTCACGGCGCTGGGGTGGGCGTGGCCTGCACGTGATGCATCCGGCCCGCGGGCCGCCAGTTTGACACCCCTGCACTAGACTAAACTTACATTCTTACATTCTGGAAAAGTCAGATTTTGGGAACTTCCCAATGGACACTCTTTCAGTTTTTTGCCCAGGTTGAATGAAGCATGTTCCCCTTATTTTCTCACTCCCTGTCCGCAATATTGTCCCTCCTTCCCAGCCTCTCCTTCCCAAATCTTTCACTTTAAAATAAGCACATTGGAACAAAACCACAAACTTTGCTTCTCTGAAATTGAACCATCTCTTCTTCCTTGCTGCAAAGTTCACATGGATCTGATGCAGGAAGTATGAATGAATAAATAATCAGTTCCCTTATTTCAGGTAAGGGAAATAAAAGAGAAAACAATAAAAGAGTTTGCATTCATGTCAAAATAGGGAACTTAGAAGGAGGTATGAAGGCATCCGTAATGGGAAACATCTGTGACAGCAAAAGGTCACTCTGGTGTAATGATTAAGGTGCTGACCTAGAATAGCAATAGCACTTAGACTTATATACCACTTCATAGAAATTTACAGCCCCCTGTAAGGGGTTTACATATTGCCCCCAACAATCTGGACCCTCATTTTACCGAACTCGGAAGGATGGAAGGCTGCGTCAACCTCGAGCCGGTCAGGATCGAACTGCTGGCTGTCGGCAGAGTTAGCCTACAATACTGCATTCTAACCACTGCACCACACCAAGAGACTCTGAGTTCTAGTCCCGTCTTAGGCATGAAAGCCACCTGGGTGATTTGGGGGCCAGTCACTTTCTCTCGGCCCCACCTATCTCACAGGGTTCTTGTTGTGGGGAAAATAGGAGAAGGAAGGAATATCGCCAGATTGAGTTACTTAGAAAGCAATAAAGGCGGGATAAAAATCAATCAATAACTAAAAGCACAGAGACTAGTAAGAAGCTCTAACTTTAAAATGAAAAGGTAGGCACTGTGAGATTTGTGTCCAGAGGCCAGCCAGGAAGGCTAGCCCTTTTGTATAAATAAGAAGAGCAAGAAGGGAATAACTAGTGTTGTAAGGAATATCTTTCTGGGTTCAGTTCCAAGTGGGGAAAAAGACACTGGAAGCATGATGACTGCTTGGAAAGGTCTGAGGTCCTGGGGAAAAAGGGGATCACATGCCTCGAAGATGTTGAAGAAGAGAGGGCGTTGCTGAGAGTGCCTGAGTTTTTATACCCTCTGTTGGGCCCCACCTCAGAGTTTCCTGTTCCTGTACAAGAAAAAATGTATCCCATTGGCTGTCAGACTCCCAGGGGGCAGGGGTCTTAGCTAACTCTGTAGGCTTTGTCTGTGTCCCAGGCTAGTTTGAGTGCTGGCTGATGCAATCTTCCCAGGTGACATGTGGTGAGATGGGCAGAGGGCTAATCCTATCTTTGTTATGTAGTATAGACTGCCCATTGACAAAGGTGGGGGGAATGAGTGAGCTGGGCTCAGGCTTTGATGGTCCATTGACAAAGGCGGGGGCTACTAAGAGTGAGTCTTTTCTGCCTAAAAACATGTTTCTCCATTTTCTAATCCAGGGAAATATAAGATTCTGCCTTTTTTTAAATATTTCCTAAAATATTTCATTCCTCTAGGTACTAACTTCCTACACTAGTTAGGCTTTGCAGTGGCCAAACTTCAGAGGGAGCACCAGCCCAGTTTCCTGGCAATCTGAAATTTTGAAAGTCAACTTCAGGAATACCTGGAAACAAGGGAGAGAAGCAGCTTAGGCCGCTGTGCAGATTTACCCTAAATCAGATTTGTTGCAGTTGACCCTTAATCCAGGAGCTTTTCTGAAAAGAAAGAAAGCTGAGCAAGCAAAAAGGTTGCAGCTCTTACAAGATTAAAAAAAAAAAAAATCCGGCGTTATCAGCAAATAAGGTTATTTTGTATTCAATATTGTTGATGAAAACTCCCTTTGAAGTATTATCAGCCATAAATTCAGCAAACTGCTCAATTGCTTTTGCAAAAAAAAAAAAAAAAGGCGAATATGAGTATTGTCTGCTTCCCCACTGTAGTATTATCGGTGAGCGATGATTGCCATTGATTCTAAACGCAGCCTCAGCTCTGCTATATTGGCATTTTAGAATTGATATAAAAACCTTCTCCGAAGCCAAAAGCAGACAGAACTGCAAAGAATTATGCCTATTCCAAAGAATTAAAAGTCTTATGAATTTCTAGAGAAACGAAATCTGTATCTTTGAGTATGCTTATTGTAGATAGAGGCTACTTTCCCAATCTGAGTAAAACGAGAATGTCTGCTGAAGGCCCCACAACCAAAGATGAGACAGAAAGGGGGTTTAAAAGTGGGCATTTTCTCTGGGGATGCTTCCTCCCACCAAGGCAACCGAGTTATTTTGGCCTTCTAGAAATTGCTAAAAACTTAGTTGTTCCAGAAGTCCTTTGGAACTTAGCTGTTGTACAATTGGAAGTGGCAGATTGGAAGTGGCAGGAATGTCAATTATTTTATTGCATCTTATTACTTGGTTGGCTAGGTCACTATTGCTCTTTTGTAAAATGCTTAGAGACTCTTAAGGCTGAAGTGGTCTAGAAATTTTATAAGCAAGTAAATCAATGTTTCCCACCTCAAGACTAGCCAAAGTAAATTACATTTAAAACCTGCCAGCAAAAACTGCTGCTTGATGGCCATCAATCTGACTCTATGAGATATAGATTGTGATAGATTTGTTAAGTCTATTGAGTGACTTGGCTATGATGAATTTTGCATTTTGGATCCAAAGAGAAAAAGGGTAATATAACTTTGGGGCGATGGGGTCTGTCCAAGGTTTAGGGCATAACCTCAGACCTAAACCAACATCCCGCTTTAACAAAACCTGTTTTAAAACTGAACACCGTTCCAACTTTGCAAGGTTAAAATAGGTACTTGTTATAATGTAAAACAGTCTGAGACTGTTTCAATTAAATAATAATACCTTAATTTATTTACAGTAGGTGTATAAAGATTGCGTGGGGCCTTGGGACATGTCCACACTATACCCTTAAGCTGGTCCTCTCTTTTGCTTCTGTTGGGTTGACTCTAAACTGGCTTAGGACAATGCTCTCTGATCTGAGATGCTTGGATAACAGCTTTTTAATCAAACCTCTAAGGCACCATTTTTCTCATTTTCCCAGGCAAACCAGACAGTAGCACTTAAACCAACAGAAGGAGGGATATACAACACTGAAAAGCAGAGCAGAAAAATGGTGTGGAGCCCACATTTGCAGGAAGTGAGGTGAGCACAAGGCCTCTTGGCAATCCTCTTTTTAAGAGCCTGCAATCATGTTTCACTCTATTGAGAAAGGGGTTCAACCCTCATTAACCCTCTCCATTGGTCTTCTTTGCTGAGACTCCTGGGAGCTGACATCTAGCCACATCTGGATGCTTGATCTAGAGCCCTTTCCTACCAAAAATGGTACCTCCCCCTTTTCTTTTTGTTTCCCAGCAGATTATTGTATTACACAGCAGGAGCAGTGAGCAAAATGCAGGCTACCAGTGTTGTAAGTACAACCTGGTGTTTTATCTCAAAAACTATCACTGCTATGAATCTGAAGAAAGGGGGATTCTCCCACCCATTTTCTTCCACAACTGTGCCAGCCCCCTTCCCCCCATCAAATATCCAGCTGGAAGACTTTGTTATTTTGATATATCGCCTCTGAATCATAATGAAACATATCTCTTGACAGGCAACCACCAGAACATGCTGAGCAGTGGTGGGTTTCAAATTTTTTTACTACCAGTTCTGTGGGCGTGGCTTGGTGGGTGTGGTGTGGCTTGGTGGGCATTGCTTGGTGTGCGTGGCAGGGGAAGGATACTGCAAAATCTCCATTCCCTCCCCACTCCAGGGGAAGGTTACTGCAAAATCCCCATTTCCTCCCGATCAGCTGGGACTCGGGAGGCAGAGAATAGATAGGGCGGGGCCAGTCAGAGGCGGTATTTACCGGTTCTCCGAACTACTCAAAATTTCCGCTACCGGTTCTCCAGAACTGGTCAGAACCTGCTGAAATCCACCTCTGATGCTGAGGCCACTGCTGTGTATGTGTACTTCCGTGTGTACGTGCATGCATGTGTTGAAAAAAGGCTAGCAAGGAAAGAATGTTTGCCTGGCAATAACAGGAAAATGTGCTTATTACTGACCTCTCGAGAAGAAAACCAAATCAGTTTATCTTCCTCCATGTTCCATCTGTTTAGCAGATTGGTTTTATTTTTGAAAAATTGTTATAATTCAAGGCAGAATGAATCAAAGCTACTGTAGCTGGGATGTCCTTAATATTGCATAACTTGCCCTGTTTGGAAACTTTTGAATTATTCAACTGGCATTTCAGAAAATGTTGCTGTATTGACAGAAGCTCTCAAGATCACCTCCATACTGATTGAGTTGAATTTATGCCTTGGGGCTCATAGATGTTAAATGAACCCTTTGATTTGGATGTTTTCACCATGGCCTAAAGCCAAAAGTTTCTAGTTCAAGTTTTGAATTAAGTTGCTGGGGCATGTTGAGTGTCATAAAGGAGTCGTAGTGCTATGCATGTTACATAGGAGCCGAGGTGGCGCAGTGGTTAGAGTGCAGTACTGCAGGCTACTTCAGCTGACTGTTCAGCAGTTCAGCGGTTCAAATCTCACCGGCTCAAGGTTGACTCAGCCTTCCATCCTTCCAAGGTGGGTAAAATGAGGACCCAGATTGTTGGGGGCAATATGCTGACTCTGTGAACCGCTTAGAGAGTGCTGTAAAGCACTGTAAAGCGGTATATAAGTCTAAGTGCTATAAGTGCTACATAGTTGGACCCACATTCTTCCAGTGATACACTCCAGAAACATCTAACTACAACTTTCCTCTTCTTTATTTACTATGGCCAATGGGCTTACTGGTTCAAAAAAAAAGAGGAAAATGTGATATTTGTTGCCCTTATATCTAGCCACAAAGCTAACAGTGTGTGGTCCAAGAGCAAACTTATTTATTTGATTAATATCCATTTCAGTCTGGAGTTCAAGGCATCAAATCTAGTGTTTCCTCTCCTTCCGTGACAACAAAGTTGAGAATTAAGTTGAGCTGAGACAGAACCACCAAGTGCGTTTCCATGGTTGAAGGTGGACTTCAGTTTTGGTCATCCCACTCTTAGTTCATCATGTGAACCATTATTCCATACAGTAGCTCTTTTATTCCATATGCAGGACTGGCATTGGAGGGGAATTACATCTTCCATTGCACCTGAGGTGGTACAGATTTGTTTATTTGTTTATTTATAAATTTTATTGGCCGCCCATCTTAGCATAGGGTAACTCTGGGCAGCTTACAGACATACTGTATACACTAAAACGTAAATAAATTAAAATCAAACACTAAAATATAAGGACATGTCAGGAGGGCAGGGATGGAGTAGGGGGAGGTGGGATTTGTTGATACTCGATCAAACACCTCCACTGTACTGTTTCCCCATTGGGGCCCCAACTGGCAGAGCCAGGTCTTTAGGCCCTTACAAAAGGATAGAAGTGCTGGGGCCAACCTCACATCAGGAGGAAAGATGTTCCACAGGCAGGAGCACCAGGAGAGAAGGCCCTCCTCTTGGACTCTGCCAACTAGAATAATCAGGCTGATGGGATCCACAGAATGCCTCCTCTGCTGGCACAGGTGGGATAGTCCGATCTCAGTGGGGTGAGATGGTCCCTCAAGTAACCTGGACCCATGCCATGAAGGTGATCACCAACACCTTGAATTGTACCAGTGGTGTTACAGGGTCCATTTTTAGGGCCCCTAAAACTGTCAGCATACTGCACTCTGCACCAGCTGTAGCTTCTGAATGCTCTTCAAGGATAGCCCCATGTAGAGCGCATTACAATAGTCCAACTATGAGATGACCAGGGACTGAACAACTGAGTGGAGGGAATCCTGATCCAGGAGAACCATGCAATGCTTGGTTCCTTCATTTAGACCACAATGGAGCTCTATCTCATTGCTACCAACCTTTCCTTCTGAGTGTTAGTGAAACTCCTTTTTTTCCACGGAACCGCATTCACTAGTTGATCTACCCTAGCAATGGATTTATTTGGAGGGAAAGGACTAGAGATTTAGTCACTTAACTTTCTATTCACAGCTCTCTTCACATTCAGGAATGGATCCCTTTAATCCTTACAAACATCCCTTCCCTTGACCCAACCTAATTCTTGGTACTTCATCACTTTATAAAGGAATCCAGTGGCAGGCAACTTCATATCAAATGATGTCAGAGTCGGTTCTGGAATCCTCTGACCAGATCAGATAGTCTTTGTAAAATCCCGGGAGTTATCTAAGAGCATTGAGTATATACTCCTCCAGATGCATTAAGTAAATTCCCAAGTAAATTGCTGTATCGGCATTCTCCAGCTTAATGCCCTCCAGATACTTTAGATCAAGGATATCCAACTTTGGCAACTTTAAGACTTGTGGTCTTCAAAATACTGGCTGGGGAAATCTGGGAGTTGAAGTCCATAAGTTTTCAGTTGCCAATGTTGGACACCCCTGCTCTAGAGAGAAATCTGACAGCGACACAAGGCATATGGACTGTGCTCATAATCTGGGCCGTCTGCACCAACAGAGGTGAAGCTCTGAATTCTGTCTGGGGGATTCTGGGAGTTGAAGTCCACAGGTCTTAAAATTGCCAAAGTTGGACCCCCTGCTTTAGGCTAATGTTTTCAGAATTCCTTGCCAGCATGCCCCAGACTCCTTTGTCATAGCCGTGCTGACTGAGGAGTCAGAAGTGGTCATCCAACAGCTGGAGAACATGAGCCTGGCACCAATTTCAGAAAACAGAATTGTAACCTGAAAATGTGTTTATCAAAACTATTAAGTCTTGTTTGAAATGATAAAGATTTAAAAAAAATGACAGCTGCTTGTTATGTCATCTATGCACTGTGTTCTTCTTGGTCCTCTGCAACTATCTGAACTCCAGTTATTAACTTCATGCACATGTTTAAAACAATTCAGTGCTATATTAAGCTATCTGAAAAGCTCATCAAAAATTCAAGCTGTCAACAAATATTCTATAATGTAATTACCTTATAATGTTTATTATGATCTTTATTTTCTATTAAAAGTCTTCTTTATTTTGTAACACTGGAAATAGTAATGATGTGGAGAAGACAGAAACCCCATTCCAAAGGAAGCATTTCAGAATAAATAAGCATTTCAGAACAAAAGTAAAAGTTTTGGCACCAAATAATAGATTTCCCAAGAAGTCTGTCAATATCTATCCCTCGTGTTTTTCTTATTTGGAGACCTCCAGATATATATATATATATAAAGATACATTGTCCTATTGATTTGAATTAACAAGGAAATTTCTTAGCTGCAGAATTCTGGTGCCATTTATACATTAACAGCATAATGAATCTTGTTTATTAAGTTTCACAATGCTGATCACATCCTGCTAGCACATGCAGTATAGACAGTTGGGCCTAAACTATCCTCAGAGGCTGAGCTACAGATGCTCTGTTAATGGACTAGTTGTATCTCTCTTTTCTTGCTGCCTATTTCAGTCTCTGGGTTGCAAATTTTGACTCTGACCTAATATACAGAATGGTGCCTTTGCTTAAACAATGGATTTTTCCTCCCGAAGTATTACCTATTATTCTTTGAAACAAAAACATGGTAAATCAGAAGGTAGGAATAATCAGTCATCATCATCATCACCTCACAGTGATCAAGCTCTGCACAATTGCCTCAGTTTTTCTGTTGGCTGGCCTTCTTTCTCCCTGACTTATAAATTCACTGTCATCAATCTTTTTCTCTGGTGCATTATAAGACGCCACCCGCAATTCATTTTTATTCAAGAAAGCTTTTCCTTCGCTGCTAAATTCTTCATCGGTAATTGGATGAACATCTTTAGTCCCACAATTCTAACATCTTGTCTTATGTCACTACCTCAAGAAGTAAAATGAAAAAGAATGGAGACAGTGGGCATTCTTATCTTTCCCCTTTTTGAATTTCACAAGGTTTTGTTAGTTTTCTATTAATAATCATTTGTGCTTTCTTTGGGGTATCAGTCAATTAAATTATCTCAAGGTTTTTGTTCCAGAAGTCTAAACAAGAAAATCCAGTTAAAATTGTTAAAGGCATTCTCTGCATCTAAGAAGATCAGTGCAGCTTGTTTTTCACTGTGTTGCACCAAATACTCCAGAATATCCAAACATTTCTTATAGTATCTCTGAATTGTCTTTTATGTTAAAACCCACATTGATTTTCATGAATAAATTTCTGTAAAATTATTTTCAACTTTTCAGCCACAAATATGGTAAACAATTTGTAGCCATTATTCAATAAAGATATTGGTCAATAGAAACAGCCATAGCAATAGCACTTAGACTTATACAGGTAGTCCTTCACTTACAACCATAGTTGTGCCCAAAATTTCTGTTGCTAAATGAGACAGTTGTTAAGTGAGTTTTGCCCTATTTTATTACCTTCCTTGCCACAGTTGTAATATGAATCACTGCAATTGTTAAGTTAGTAACACAGTTGTTAAGTGAATCTGGCTTTCCCGTTGACTTTGCTTGTCAGAAGGGCATAAAAAGGGATCACATGACCCTGGGACACTGCAACCACCATAAATATGAACCACTTGCCAAGCATCTAAATTTTGATCATGTGACCGTGGGGATGCTGCAATGGTCATAAGTGTGAAAAATGGTCATAAGTCACTTTTTTCAGGGCTGTTGTAATTTTGAACAGTTACTAAACAAATGGTTGTAAGTCGAGGACTATCTATATACTGGTTTATAATGCTTTATAGCACTCTCTAAGTGGTTTAGAGGGTCAGCATATTGCCCCCAACAATCTGAGTCCTCATTTTGCCGACCTCGGAAGGCTGGAAAGCTGAGTCAACTTTGAGCCGGTGAGAATCGAACTGCTGGCAGTGGGCAGAGTTTGCCTGCAATACGGCATTCTAACCAGTGTGCCATCATGGCTCTTGTTAGTTTCTTGTTAAAGTCAAATCATATCCCTCTGTAGGAATAAATGCTGTATTAACCTTTTTCCAGCTGTCCGGGAGCATTTTGTTCTGTAAAATAATATTTATGGTTAGTTGCAATGGCGATAAAAGTTCATTCTTAAACTTCCTGAATGAAATAGATGTCTGACTTAATAGGAATGTAGAGTTGATGTGTGGCTTTTCTGATGTTCAGCATCTCCATCTTTCATAATCTCTTGACAACATGAGCAACAGCGAAGATGGAAATTGTAATCTAACATCTGGAAGGTGCCAAATTACCCATTATATCAAGGGTTGGTAGATTATGACCCCAGGACCAAGACTAAATCCCTTTTTGCAACCTTTTGATTTTGAAAAGGGAAATGCTTGAAAAGCATAGTAGAAGTCCTAACGCAGGCATACTTCAGTTTAACAACAAAGTAAAATCTGATCCTCCAAAATGGATATCCATTGACATGTGTAACCAACTCTGACTATCAGCTTGAACGCAGCACTCACCTATCAAAAGTTGACTGTTCCTACTAATGGATTCAATTATATAGATTCAGTCTTCTTATCTCATCTGTTTTTCTGCAATTGGATCCAAATGTTTTTTTTAAAAAAAATATGCATACTTCTAGAGCTCTAGAGCAGCGGTTCTCAACCTGTGGGTCGCGACCCCTTTGGAGGTCGAACGACCCTTTCACAGGGGTTGCCTAAGCACGCGCTAGCCCGCCACGCCCCCTTTGTCACTTCATCGCATGCGGGGAGGGGGCGGGACGGGGGTCGCGGTGGCGGGGAGGGGGTCGCGGCATTAGGAAGGTTGAGAACCACTGCTCTAGAGTTTTATATATAAATATAGAAATGTGTTTTAGTATTACACATTTAATGAATGATCAAGGTGTATTTACCCATGACTAAGAAAACAGTGATTTGGTGCATTATATTGTAGAATACCAGAAAAAAAATATCTAACTACTTTAGTTATCCTTTTCTGCTCCCTCTTTTATCTAAGTACCAAACAAATAAATTAGTCAGAAAGGGAATTTGTTACAAATTTGTGGATAGAAGCTTTGTGAGAAAAAATGCTGGGAATTTATCTGTCCATATAAACAAGGGCAGCACGTCATAAGGAAAATCATGAGGCTGCCAGCCCGGATACAACCAAATGACTACTTACTGACTAAACTATATGATCTTATTATCCAGACCCTGTGTTATCAGTAAGTATTTCCTGTTGTCTGTGTAATGTGTCATGGCAACATGATCATGTTAAAAACAAAATGGACAAAAAGCTACCTGGCTATCAGCCAGAAGGCAAGACCTGACCTCTCACATCAATTAATCTTTAACTAATATGTCTGTTTGTGGTCAAATGACCTTCCAGTTCTATCTTAACCAGCTCCGCCTTGTTTGTCATTGCTTGGTATCTATACCTCTTAAACTGGGATTTATCTTCAAATCTTGATTCTATTTTTCTACAAGAAGTGTTTGCTTCCTTATAAAGGCATGGCAGCCCACTCTTCATACAGATTTTGCTGAAAAGTATGAGTAGTGTAGTTCAGAAGTGTATGTATTGTTCCTGCAGCCGGCGTTAACACAAAAAATAAATGTGGGTGAGGAAAATAAATCTTATACTGTGCCTTTGAGAGAGAAGAGACATAACAAGGTGGAGGAAAAGAAGAATAATTTCTAATTAAACAATGATTTGTTGAATTGATACCCCACCTTTTCCCTTATATCGCATACAGCTCACACAGGGTTCTCCTACATTTTATCTCCACAAAAAAACTCACAAAATAAGCTGGGTTGAGAGAGAGAGATTGCATTAAAGTCAGCTAATAAAATATCCATGGTATTCTAGTATTTGAGGGGCTGCCACAAAGAAGAGGGGGTCAACCTATTTTCCAAAGCACCAGAAGGCAAGACAAGAAACAATGGATGGAAACTAATCAAGGAGAGAAACAACCTGGAATTAAGGAGAAACTTCCTGAGAGTGAGGACAATTAACCAGTGGAACAGCTTGTCTTCAGAAGTTGTGGGTGCTTCATCACTGGAGGTTTTTTAAGAAGAGACTGGACAATCTGAAATGGTATAGAGTCTCTTGCTTTGGCAGGGAGTTGGACTAGAAGACCTCCAAGGTCCCTTCCAGCTCTATTCTGATTAATTGATCCTGTGCCTCCTTGGGCTTGGTTCCATAGTCATTAACCACTATACCATGCTGGCTCTTTAACTCTTAGAAGACTCTCGGTCTTCTCTGTTTGGTGCCTTCATCCTTCGCCAGCATGTCCACTAGAGCAGGGTTCTCCAACCTTGGCAACTTTAAGATTTGTGGACACAAGTTGAAGTCCACAAGTCTTAAAGTTGCCAAGGTTGGAGACCCCTGCACTAGTGTACCACCTGGAAAAATCCAGTCCTTAGCTTGGCTATATGAGGAAAGGAATGGATATTAAAGTTTCACTGCAGTTTATGAGACTATCTACACAAGTGATTTATAGGGCCATCCAGCCACGGTGGCAATGATATATCAAGAATGTGGAGACAAGTTTCATATTGCCACAGTGATGGCTGGATAATGCTATAAATTAACTTCATTGCTACAGGGAAGATGAACAGCCATAGGCAATGAAGGGGGAAAGCTTTTTCCCCCCTTCCCATAATTAGATAAACATTCCCACATTGAGACCCTTTCTGCACATATAGGTGACAGTAACATTAAGTGCTTTGCATGCCTTCACTCCACATCTGTACTTTGGATGAAATGAAGGCTTTATGTCATTGTTTTGACTGCATTTGAAAGCATCCAGGTTTTTTGCCACTATAGCAATCAGTTTATGGAATTTGGACATCTCCAAGGGCTTCTCTCTTTCCAGAGAATAGTCCTTCTGGTAGCTGATATTCTTATCTTCTCAGCCTTCCAACTTGCTCCACTGCTTTGCCAAGTCCACAATTTACAGACTAACACAGTTGGGAGGGACCTTGCAGGTCATCTAGTCCAACCCCCTGCCCAAGCAGGAGACCCTACATCTGCCTCTACCTAGGATTGAACTCACAACCTCCTGATTGTGAGGCAAGAGCTCCACCTCTAGGCCACAGCAGCTGTGCCTTAATTTCTATCTTCCAAGAATTAACTACTATGGCCAGTTAGGAAGAACAGCTCCAAGTGACCCCATCCCCTCTTAATCCAGAGAGACCAAACCCAGGATGTTAATATATATATATATATTACAAATGCTACATAGAATTTGGTGTGAGTCCTGAGAAAAATCCTGAAATTGCTCTGTACACTCAAGAAGTATAGGTCTGACTTTTGGCATAGACATACTGTAAATGACATCTACATATCGCTCAAAAGAGACAATCAAAAAGCCAAAAAGGAAACAAAAAGGCCAAAACACCTCCTCATCAGCAATCAACACTCAGATGAGCAGAGATTAACACAAAAATTTACACTAGGCCAACAATCAAGAAGTAAACAATATCCCAATCAAGGTAACAAACAAACAAGCTAACGATAAACAACAGCTTTATCAAGGAACCACCAAGACTACTTCCACCAACTTTGATAGGACAAGCCACTAGTATATAAAAATATGAGCAAGCTCCACTCCTCTCTAGCACTGATGATACTACCTAGTTTGGTAATGAAATGTCTGCAAGAAAACCACTAAGCTCAGAAAGTACCAAAGACTCCACAAAACCACACCTACTAGTCCCTTTAAGTCTGGCAGGAAGGACATGTTGTGGGTCCCATCCCATAACATCTGATGGGACCCAGGAGGAGAGTCTTCTGTGCCACAGCACCCACTCTTTGGAACATCTTTCGCCCGTGGGTCAAATGGGCCCTGACCTTGCTGCCTTCCAGAGCGGCCTGAAGGCCTGATTTTGCTATCTGGTATGGAGATCTGATATTGTGGTTATGGAGCCTGCAAAGTGGCTACAATATATTACTAAGGAAATTGAGTTTGCTCGCCTGAAGATTATGATTTTTATGGTTTTCTAATGATTTTTTTTTGTTTTTGTCAATTACATCACTTTTGTGTTTTTAACTTTGCACACTGCTCAGTCATGTATGTAAAATTGAAAGCTACATAAATATATCAAAAAAATAAAGTGGCAGAGATCGTTCTCATCTTGAACTCCCTTAGCTTAACCTTTGACCTTTAGTATCCAGGCTTTTCCAGTTAAGTATTCCTTCCTATCATAGTTTTCCATAATCCAAAATTAAGTAGGGGAATTAATTTGTCTTTATTATAATTCAGCACTTTTAAAAATCCCTAAACATTTAGATCTTTTGGAATTCTTACACTCTAAAAAAATATCAACTACTTTTTAAACTGTCTTACTTTCATTTGGTATGAGGTCTAAATTAGGGTTATTTATAAGCTAATTCCTAAATTAGCTTATTTATACAGTTCCTAAGATAATAATGTTACTCTCAATGCATTCTCAATGTGTCTTTTACACACTTCTACCACCACAAGGTAAATGTCTCCATGGGAGAAGAGAACCATGCAAAGAACAGAAAAAGAGTTTTTGAGAAACTGGACATGAATTCATGTGAAGGAACTTTTAGAGGTCATAACAGCTTCAGTATCAAGGTACCTATGATCCTGAATCTGTGCAATGTATTTTATTTGATAGAATATTTATACTTCAGAAATGCATATGCTTGAAGTCATTAATACAGATTTATGACTTAGAGCAGTGCTGACAAGAACTGTCTTTTCACAAGAAAAAAAGGACAATTGTCTTTTTCAAATCAGAGTTGATCATAGTTATAAAATCTAGATGAGTTGTTTCAATGCGCACCTCTAGTTTTTTCATGGAGCTGCATCATGCTTGCTAAAAGCCATGTAATTCCTTTTCAGAAACCTTAATATTACTGAAATGTAATGATTTTGAGATGCAGATAAGAGAAAAATATAGGCTGCCCAAAGACAGGTCCGAAAGGTGGGTTTCTCTGTAAAAACTACATCTGTACTAAAGCAACCAAACACCCGTACAAAAGCTTGGCACTGGCTAATGAACCACTAAATCACAACATATAAAGGGTAATTGGCATAAAAAATGTACAGTGTTGCCAATGTCTCAATGAATGAGGTACAGGCTGTACTCAAAGAAGAGCAAAAAAGAGAAACAAAAATAATTAGAACATCTGTCAATTTTTCTTCTTTTTGGCAGTACTACTAATTAACCTTTTTTTAAAGTGTTACAGACCACGAGTGGTTTTGAGTACAGATAAGCTGACAAAAGGAACAGGAAGAAGCTGAGGGAAGGTTCCTATTGTGATGTCATGTCCTGAACAACTTCAGATGCATACAGCACTAGTCACTTGTTAATACTTCCAGGGAATTTCTTTTGCATCTTTCCTGTAAGTTGTCATTTAGTCTGATGAAAGTTTATGGAGATTCTCAGTCATCCAGGTCATGGTTGCCCCAAAGGTGCTTTTTCAAGAGGCAACTGGATATTCTGGTTTTTCTTTGGAGACGTTTCACTTCTTATCCAAGAAGCTTCTTGGATGAGAAATGAAACGTCTTAAAAAAAAAGAAAAGAAAAACCAGAAAGTTCAGGTGCCTCTTGAAAAAGCACTTTTGGGACAGTCTGATAAAAGAGAATTTGCTTTAGGGCTGCAAGACCTCTGCAAGATCACTAGGTGGCAGCAATGAGTAGGGATTTTTGTCTCTGGTGCCTTCTAGTGGTCATATGGATCTTTTGCATAATAGCTGTTTTTCAAGGAAAAGGGACTTTCAGAGAAAATCTGATGTAGTTCTAAGATGGCTAAGAGGTGTTGTCAGGGCACAGTCCTTCATTGTGCAATCATTCCTCTAGCATTTTGTAGCCTGTATTAGTTTTTTATGTTTCTGCTAAATTCCAGAACAAGGCATCAAGACAAGTGGTGCAAAAGTCACTGGAAAATTGCTGGAGAATTTCCTGTAAAAAATCACAAATATCGTTCACCCAGTTCCTATGCCCATAAATTGGCTGGAGGGTTGCAAAAAGGCCTCTTGTGCTCAGTTTTGTTTGGAACAACCCGAAGTAGAAAGATGTCATGTCTGGCAGCAATTTGTCCTTGTGTGAACTCACTGCTTGCTCTGATGTAGTAGAATACCATCATCTATTTGGCTCTGTGAACTCACTGGAGACAAACAGTTTCTGAATGGTAGTGTGACCACTCGGGAATTTTCCATAAAATAATGTCATGCAACAAGAAAACTACAGTGGTGAAAATGGTGATGATGGGAAGATGGTGGATACAAAGCGATAGTGATGGACATAATGAGTAATGCCCAAAAGGCCATTGCATGGACTTTATATTATTCAGCTTCCTCTCTCTCTTCATACTCCCCTCTGCAATTCTTTCCTTTTCCTGTTTTTCCCTCCTACATTTATTTTAGATTATAAAGCCTTCAAGTCTGAATTCTATCTTTTTGGGTGATACAGTCCCTTGTACCTAATAAATAATAGCAAAAATTGATTTTGAATGGGACATATTGTGACTAGAGGGGAGCAAAGACCACAATATATCTTAAAGAGATTTGATATATTTAGAAGTTGATGATCCTTTCACTGTACTGAATCAGCACATATACAGGTATAACAAAAGGTATAACAAAAAAGGCACTTGGACACAATATACAGAGAAAAAAAATCTGCATAATCCCTACAAGAAACTCATGGGTATATTTAATCCACCCCAGTAATTTAATAATCAACAGAAAATATGCTAAGGAATTAGTTGAGAGGACTTTAAAAAAAACCCCACCAAACAAAAAGTGTGGTATGAAGTGTAGTCTAGACACATCACTATTATAGAATAGAATAACAGAGTTGGAAGGGACCTTGGAGGTCTTCTAATCCAGTGGTTCTCAACCTTTCTAATAGCGCAACCCCCCCCGCGACCCCCCCCCGCCGCCAT
>QLTV01003253.1:5375616-5426371 GCA_003457575.1 Thermophis baileyi
TCGCTGATTCGTTGCTTGATTATCTTTTCCAGAATCTTCCCTGGTATTGAGATCAGGTTGATAGGTCGGTAGTTTCCTGGATCTATTTTTTTTCCTTTTTTTGAAGATGGGAACTACATTAGCTCTTTTCCAGTCCTTTGGCAGTTCCCCGGTGCTCCAGGATCTTTGAAAGATATAGTTCAGTGGTTCTGAAATCTCGTCTGACAGTTCCTTCAGAACCTTGGGGTGTAGTCTATCTGGTCCTGGTGATTTGAACTCGTCTAGGGTAGACAGGTGTTCACTTACCATTTTCTTCCCTATTTCAACTTGTGTCCCTAATCTGTTTTTTGTGGTGCTGTTTTTGATAGGTTGGACTGTTTTTTCCCTTTGTGTAAAGACAGATGCAAAAAACGAGTTAAGTAGTTCTGCTTTCTCCCTGTTGCTTGTCACCTTCTTGCCACTTTCTCCCAGCAGTGGAGCAATTGTTTCTGTGTTCTCTTTTGTGTGTTCTCTGTGTTCTCTTTTGGAATAGGATATATTTTTTCAACTTAGATGTTGGATTGGTATGAACTTGCTTGTTCCAAGTATAATATTAAGCACTGCAATGTATTCTGAAAAGACAGTGCTTCGGAAAAGATTAAAACTAGCATTTGATTGGATGTGAGAAATATATTAAAATATATATATTTTCATATCTGCATATAGATTGATACTGCAGTGATTACACATGGAACTCTGTGTTTAGAGCTGTCTAGTAAGCTCGACTCCATATACCCGGTAAAACAGAACCCCAATTAAGCATTTAATGGGAAGAACAAATTCTTGGTCTAAGAGTCTAGGCTAGGCTTGGTCTAATGAGTCTGCCTCATTGTATGGTTGACCATCTGATTGGTTCCTACAAAATATCATTCACAAAAGCAACACAAATCTGGTCACCCACACAGGCAAAGTAAAAAGAGGTTGGCACAGTGATCAGGACCCAGAGGGAAGGAGTGGTCGAGATCTATAGCATCAGAACCAATATGTAGGTCCCTGATATAGAACATGGTAATTCACTGTGATGGGATGTGAGAATAACCTTGGGAGGCAAGAAGAAGATCTGCAGCCTAGACAAAGTCTGATATGAGAGCTCTGAGTCCAAAGAAGGAATGGAACTGGTGACAGCATCTCATTAAGGGACCCACCCTAGTTCTCTAGAAAATAAAGGCAGGGTAGGGGTGAAATGCATAATTCTGTTACCTTACAATAAAGTTACTATTGGTATTCAGGTTTTGGTTTCCTGTGTAGTCTACCTAGAAGGGTTGAAAGCGCCTCAAGCACACTTCCTTGGGCAACTCAAGCTGTGATAAGATGGAAAATGGAGTTCCTAAATCTTTCTTTAGGTTCTTTAGCCTGCAGCTATCAGTAAAATACAGAAGGCATGTGGATATGTGCTCAGTGGCTTTCTGACCTTGGGTTGATATGTTCCAGTTATATCAGCAGATGTCAATTGTGTGGTCTGATTGGCATCTCAGGTAGGAATCTTTCTTCTCACCTTTTGTATGCCTTAGTGGAAATGTCATAGATTCCACATATGACACAAGTGCTCTACCACTGAACTGTAATCACCTCCCTCATAATTGGGACCAAGAGGTGTGTAAGTTGGGATGAACATGAACCTTCATTTTTTCTGGAAATATGGAGCTTTTGACTTGCAGTGGGTGGGAACATTTTCACAAAGAGCAAACTATCACTTGGGTAAGAAACTTGAAGTCCTCTAGATGTTGCTGATCTGCAAAACTTAGCAGTCCCATTCAACATAACCAATAATGGGACATTCTGGGAGTTGAAATTCAGCAGATTTCCTAGGCTTTATGATGATTGATTATATACCATCAAGTCCATGTTAATTCTTAGTGACCAAATAAATTTCTCCAGCGTGATTTATAAGGATACTTTGATTGATAAAAATACCCAGATTTCTCAGTACTTCTTCCTCCAATGGAAAGTAAACCCAATAATATTATTCCTGGAATTTGTCAACATTTGGGAAATTGGGAGGCGCCTAAGACATGTTGCATGAAATGTGGGATCATGCTATGAATCATGCACAAGATGTTAACATGCAAATAGTTCATAGTCATTATGCCATTTTTATGAGCAACAATACTAGGGTGTGTCTCAATTATCCTAGAGCAGACTCAATGATTTACGTGTGCTGTGTCAGCAAGTGTCTTTTACTTGCTGAGGTAGCAGCATTCTGAGTCATGATCCATTAATCATGCTTGGAATAAAATATGCTTATAGTCCCACCCAAACTTTCTCAGCCTGGTGCCTTCCAGATATATTGGACAATGTTCCCATAATTCCTTAGCCAGTTTGGCCATTGGTTATGCTGACTGGGAAATTATGCAGATTGTAGTTCAACATAAATGCACAGCACAATCACTCCTTTAAAATAACCCTCTTGGTCCAACATTGTTGAAAATAAAACTTACACAATTTCACCTTACAATTGGGTAATAAACCACTTTACTAAAGATATCTCTTGTCAATTAAATGGGTTGCTATTGGGGAAGAGGGAGAAATAATTAAGGTATGGTAGTTTTAAACACTTGTAATATTCATATAGATGTGGAATTATTGTGGCACTCTTAATTGGCACACAAATCAAATGAATGAAGATTTTATTTCTTATAATGCCCATGATAGTGTTACTTTAGGGCAGAAGTGGGCAATGTGCAATCAATCCCCAATCCCTTTTTTTTCTGGTCCTCAAAGCCTCCTATGATCATGATATCACATTTCGGCAGTATGGTTTCTTGCCAATTTAGGCTTAGGGACATACAAAGATCATAAAGTAGGGTTGAAGACAGACTAATATGATTTAAAATGAAGAACCTCACCCAGCATATAATCCATGGAAAATGAAGGCATCATCTGTTTTCGATCACCATTTCCCCCATGAAATAGAAGTGTAGCTCCATCCACCAAGAGATGGCTGACCCTATTCTGGACATTTGGCGGTTTATGGTGAAAACAGTGAATAAGAGAAAAGTCAACTTTTCATATAGCAAAGAAGGAGCCAAAAAGAAAAGAAGAGCTACGGAGTAACAATTCTATTAGGAAAAGGAAACTGGGGTCTGTAGAGAGGAATTATTGTAACTTACTTATTATTTTTATTGAAATTGAAGGCCAGTTTGTACAGAACAAATATGGGGTCAGAAATCTGAAGAACTTTGCAGCTCTGGAAACATCTGCAATTAAGAACTCTGGTTGGAAGCCTGGAAATTGGCACTTTGCCAAATTTTTCCTCACTGGAGTCCTTTCACTTTAGTTCCCTCCCTGGATGGTCTGAGTGGAAACAGAGATTTTCCTGTTGTAGATTGCTACCAAACTGAATGCAGATGAAGGCTACAATGAGATATATGTCCTCATTTATGTCTGGATGCCCCGGCAATTATTATTATTATTATTATTATTATTATTATTATTATTATTATTATTATTATTATTATTATTATTATTTTATGTAGCTGCTGCTGTTGCTGCTGCGGCTGAAGTTATGGATAACTGAGTCCTTGTACTGAGAAATGCCAATGGTTATTTTGTCCCAAAGACAAATCTAATGTATGAGAAAACTGGCCTTCAGCAAAGGAAACAAGCACCGGTAGAATCTGCTGAGCCTGCATCAAAGTGCTGACATAAGAAAGCAGGTGACTGTCAGCCTGCAGAAACAAAACTATCAAAGGCTGGTTTGAGTGTCTGAGCCAAAGCTTTCATCCTAACAGCTACAGATAGAAAATTTTAATATAGGTATAATCCTCAACTTATGACCACAACTGGGATTGTAACTTCCATTGCTAAGCAAGGCGGTTGTTAAGTGAGTCGTGTCTGATTTTATGACCTTTTTTGCTGTGTTATTAAGTAAATCCCCACAGCCATTAAGTGAATCATGTCAAGTGAATCTGGCTTCCCCCATTGACTTTGTTGTTGGATGCCGGCTGGGAAGGTTGCAAGTGGTGATCAGATCACGTGATGCAAGTGATCATGTGACCTCTGGACATTGCGCCCATTGCAAATACATGCCAAGGGCCCAAATTTTGATCATGATTGCAGGGATCCTGCATGATCACAAGTGCAAGAACTAGTTATAAATAACTTTTGTCAGCACCATCATAACTTTGAAAGGTTGCTAAACAAATGGTTTTAAGCTGAGGACTGTACAAGGCTGAGCGGCTGATAAGAAATTCTGAACTGATCAAGGGCCAGTGCCAGAGCTAAGCAACTCTCATAGTCTACAAGAGTTTGCTAGAAGCCCCCAGTTAACCACACAACTAGAGAAGGGGTGTCCAACTTTGGCAAATTTAATACTTGTGGACTTCAACTCCCAGAATTCCTTAGCCAATGCTGGGACTTGAAGTCCAAGTTGCCAAAGTTGGTCACCCTTGCTCTACAGAGAAATCTGACAGCAACACAAGGCAGATGTGAACAATCTGAACCATTTGCCCCAACAAAGCTGAAGCTCTGAAGATACTTGCTGTCGAAAAGGGCATGCCCTAAAGGAAGAAAGTCCTGCCCAAACCAAGAAATGCAGAAATCTAAGAAAGTGGCTCACTTTTCAGATTTTTGTTACATTGGAGAAGTGAGAGAAACTGCCAACATCAAAAGATCAATAAGCATTTCTTTTAGAGTTCTGGTAATTCTTTAAAATCATGAAAAGTGTCTTTGCAAATAAGTGATTGCATGCTGTGCTACAGTTGTCATTCTGATGTCAGAATCTGTCTACAGAGGGTCTCACTTAATTTTAATAAAGTGGAGCATCCATTGAAGACCTTGGCAAGAAATATGACATGGTCAAGGCCATTTTAGAAGTGGTATCATGTCCAGTGGTGGGGTTGTGAAGCAACTGTCATAATGGACCTAGTGTGTCAAACAGAAGAATTTTCCCCAGAGCCTTGCAAAGAAATAGATGCCTTCAATAAAGACAAGGCTTATGAAGGCCTTATGCCCAATGCAATCCATAACTCTAGAACAGTAGATGGTACCATTTGCAAAGTGCAGGTACAGAATTGGAGTCTGATCTGGTATAATTTTGTAATCATATTTCATTTCTTAAAAACAAAAGTTGCTAGCCATTAGGATCCATATGCCTCAGAAGATCTCCGAAACCAAAGCCAGGTCACATGAAGTATTTATTGCTTCAGGATAGCTATGTCAATAGTCCTACCTACGGTATGATGAATGGATGGGTGGGTGGGAAGGTTGAAGAAGGGAAGAAGGAAGGATTTTGCATGGGCCAAATTGAATCAATAGATTCCATGCTTCTCCGAACCTTGGGGCAGAAGCCTCTGCTTAATGCAGGTAGGATATCAAAAGAGCCTCACAAGAATTGGTTAGAGATGATGACAGAGAAAAGCACCCCTGCTCCATACCCTACAGTTAAGTGAAGGAAGAAGAAGAACAGGCTATTTTTTAAACCCCCAACACTTCCACATTCCTTTCTCCTAATGCCAATTCTGTTGCTTTGGATTTAAGGGAGGTGGAGTGATGGCAGATGCTTCCAATCTGCGTTGAGTGTCTTTTCTAAACATGGATTAAAGCTAAGATTACAAACCTCCCAGAATACTGGGACATGAAATTGTTATTCCATGGATTACTCTGCTTGAGAAGCATATCCTTCTCAGCAAGAACTGTTCAAAGAAATTACGTTTGGAGCATCTATTTCCTGACGGGGATACTGCAATTGGCAGACAAAATAGGCTGAATTCCTGAAGGCACCAAAAAGATTGCCAGTGAAGATTCTGAATGTCTAATCAAAGTAGAAAAAAAAAAGAATGAAAGAAACATTTCTGACTTGCCCAGATTTATCCTGGTAGTAAATTCAAGTTCTCATCTTCCTGCTAAAGGAATCTATTTAGAAAATCAAAAGATGCATTCTGTCAAGGCAGATTTTTTTACGCATTTCAAATAATGATCCCGTAAACGCATCATGCCTTTGATTTCTTCATTGTATCTTTTTTTTTTCATTCCAGGTGAAACACCATTATCTTTTGCAGTTTTACATTCCACTGTGGATATCTAAATTGTAGGAATAATATGTAAACGTATGCAGATTATAGGAGCCGTGGTGGTGCAGTGGTTAGAATGCCGTGCTGCAGGCTACTTCTGCTGACTGCTGGCTGCCAGCAATTCGGCAGTTCGAGTTTCACCAGCTCAAGGTTGACTCAGCCTTCCATCCTTCCGAGGTCGGTAAAATGAGGATCCAGATTGTTGGGGGCAATATGCTGATTCTGTAAACCACTTAGAGAGGGTTGTAAAGCACTGTGAAGCGGTATATAAGTCTAAGTGCTATTGCTGTCTCTGGCCCTTCAGCTCAAGTATTCTTTCCCAGTCTATTCGTTTGCCCTGAACTGGCATTTCAGAATACAGGTAGTCCTCGACCTACAACAGTTAGTTTAGTGACCATTTGAAGTTACAAAACAGTGGCTTATGACCATTTTTCACACTTATGACTGTTGCAGCATCCCCATGGTCATTTGATTTACATTTAGTTGCTTGACAACTGGTTCATATTTATGACGGTTGCAGTATCCCAGGGTCATGTGATCATCTTTTGCAACCTTCTGACAAGCAAAATCAACGGGGAAGCCAGATTCACTTAACAACCATGTTACTAATTTCACAATTGCAGTGATTCATTTAACAAATGTGGCAAGAAAAATCATAAAATGGGGCAAAACTCACTTAACAACATAAATTCTGGGCTCAATTGTGGTCGTTAAGTCGAGGACTACCTGTACCTTAGTGATGATGCAAAAATATGGAAAAAGGAATCCCAGTACTGAAATCATAAACTACTTTTCCTTGGGTGTGAATTGCACTAAATGCAACAGGAATTGCATGTATAGACATGCAAAAGATTGCACTGCTCAGTTTTCCTTTGGATTATTTGCACACACACACACACACACACACTTCAAGTTTCCAACAGAAGTGGGCTTTTGATTCCTACCCTTTAATGGCTAGTGGGTTTCAATTAATTCCACAAATTAATCATTGTCTCCCAATGAAAGGAGATCGGAAGTTTCCTTTTCAAATCCCTTAAAAACAAATTAATAAATTAGCCTCAACACATCTGGCTACATTAGTGCTTGATGAAATAAAGATTTCCCAAGGTGGCAGCTTTGCTTCTCAAGAAGACTTGAGAACAGCGTATGGGGTGCATAGTTTTCCAGAAAGGCCAGTATTTCCCAACAGCTGGGCATAAAGATTTCCCAAAGCTGTGCATAATGTAATGCTTAGTCTCACAAGGGAGTATGTATTACATTAAGCAGACCTCGCACCAGCTGCGGAAGGCAAGCTAGTAACTACATCGCGTAATGGTTCTGCTAGCAGTAATTTTAGTATCTGTTCTGTGTTGGTTGTGTATGGGATAACAAGAGCCACTGATGAAGGCTATTGATGATGGTCTTCTTAGGCTCCAACTTTCAGTATGTCCTTATTGGATAACTTGCTAGTGAACCAAGTAATGCATTTAATAATTGGCACACGGTTCAAAGAGAGAGAGAGAGATGCCGGATCCCCAATTTCTGTCCATCCAATTTACTTGCAGGTCAATTGCAGGGCAGAATGAAATCTTTGGTAGATGGTTTGTAGCAGACTGATTCTTCACCAGAACCTTCAAATGATTTTGAAATATAACATGAGGAAAAAGATGTTACATCAAAGAAGGCAGAGGAAAAGTAAAGAACTGGAAATCTCAGAGTAAGTTCCAGAGGAACACACTAGTCCTATGAGTGTTGTCCTGTTATACTGAATACTTTCCTTAAAAGGTACTTTACAGTATGTGTGTATAGTATTACACAGGAAAATATACACATTGATGTGATTTCAGAAAAAGTTCTAAACATCAAGTACTTTGTCCAACATAGGCCATAGTAGAATAGAAGAATACCTCATATAGTACTTAGGTTGTTCACTATTCTTACAAGCATTTTTGTTCTACAAAATAATATGATTTAAAAAGAAGCAGTCAAAATAACTCATCTTAGATGTGATGGCTCCTTGTACATTGTGCTCGTCCTTATGAGCACAATTGAGCCCAAAATTTCTCTGGGTAAGCAACACAGTTGTTAAGTGGGTTTTGCCCCATTTTACGACTTTATGTGCCATATTTGTTAAGTGAATCTGGCTTCCCATTGACTTTGCTTATCAGAAGGTCGCAAAAGGTGATCACATGACCCCGGGACACTGTAACTGTCATAAATGTGAGTCAGTTGCCAAGCACTGAATTTTGATCTCTTGACCATGGGGATGTTGCAACGGTCCTAAGTGTGAAAACAGCCATAAGTAATTTTTTTCAATGCTGTTGAAACTTCAAACGGTCACGAAATGAACTGTTGTAAGTTGAGGACTACCTGTACAGCAAAGTTCACATTAATTTTGGTCCACTGGGATGTGGGATAATGTAAGGATGTTGGACTAGGATTTTGGAAATCCATGTTCCAAGTGTATCATCAGCCTTAGAGGAAAATGGAGGAGAGAAGATGGGAGAGTTGTTTGTTTTAATTTTATTACTGAAGCATAATAAACAAAAAGAGACACATCGGTGATAGCACAGTAAGAAACTCCATATGTTACAATGATTAAAATAAAGTGAACATATGGAGAGAGTAAAAAGGTACTAAGAACAAAATAAAACCCATATGATATTAGCACAAAATTAATTCAGTCTTGATACTTATTATTTTTAAAAAATTTATGCAATACCATATTGAAACATATTGCTCCATTGTCTCATTTTTAGAATGCAAAGACCTTTCAAAAATAAATAATATAGGTAGTCCTCAACTTACGGCCACAATTGAACCCAAAATTTATGTGAGACAGTTGTTAAGTGAGCTTTGCCCCATTTTACGACCTTTCTTGCCAGAGTTGTTAAGTGAATCACTGCAGTTGTTAAGTGAGTAGCATGGTTGTTAAATGAATCTGGCTTCCACATTGAGTTTGCTCGTAAGAAGATTGGAAAAAACGTGATCACAGGACACTGCAAAGGTCATAAGTGTGAGTCAGTTGTCAAGTGTCTGAATTTTGATCACATGACCATGGGGATGACACAATGGTCGTAAGTGTGAAAAATGGTCATAAGTCTCTTTTTTCAGTGCTGTTGTAACTTGGAACAGTCACTAAATGAACTGTTATAAGTTGACAACTACCTGTATAATGCACATTAGCAGGAAAGGAATTCTACAGTTTTGTGGCTTTCCTTAAGGAAGCCACCTCATCTGACCCTATTTTACTCAACTTGGGGCCTAGTCAGTGGTGTATTAACCATTAAGCAGACTAAGCACGTGCTTTGGGCGCCAGGCCAAAGTTGAGAAGACAAAAAAAACAGTATGTACAACAGTATGTACAAAGGAGGGGGGCACCAAGATTTGTCAGTGCTTAGGGCACCAGTGAGTCTTAATCCGCCACTGGGCCTAACCCCCGATGATAAACCTCCCTTCATGAAGCAGGATCAAACACTTAAATCTTTTAGAATTACAATTTAAAATCACCAGGCTAGAAACCAGGAGCTTCTGAATTCTAATTAGTCCCACCTTAGTCGCAAAGCCATCTGGGTGAACTTACTAGTTAATGCTCTGTCCTAGGAAGCAGGGAATGGCAAACCATTTCTAAAAAAACACCCTTGCCATGAAAACTTGTCCAGGCAGTTGCCAGGAGTCAAAAACTGATTTGAAGGCACTAAAATAAAATAAATATATTTATATTTCAGGGTGGATATAAATCTCTTAATAATTTTAAAATAATTTCAGAGTGTGATGAGTGTGCCATAGTAAGAGGGAGAGGGGGGGAAAATAGTACTAAGTGTCTCATGGAACCAAAAAAGGAATAAAAGTTTCTGGACATCTAATGGAATGGACAAGACTATACCAGTTGAATTCCTCTGTGGCCACCTCAACCCTGTTCTTCTTAAAGGGTTCTGTAGAGGTAAGATAATAATTAGAAATACCTGTAATTTCTTGCCTGTTAAATAATAGACTCTTTATATCTTCTTGGAGCCTAGACCTCCTGAATCAGTAGAAAATTAATTCCAAGATGCAGCAGTTTTTTCCATGTCAGTCTGCACGCTATTTTTGGCAGTATAACTTGGCAAACAGAGGGATCCCCCCCCCTCAGCTAGACAATGCATTTGGACAAAAATGTGCTTAGTCACTTCCTTCCAGGAGTCAACTCAACCATGCAGAGTTTTCAAAGCAGAAGCTACAAGGGCTGGGATAAAGCCCAAAAATGTGCGAGACAGAATTGTTCAAATTCTGCATGTGCTTGCTGGATTTCAGAGGAGCAAACCCTGATAATTAGAATAACAGACTCTTCCCCCCCCCCCAATGACTTGGTTGCATTTTTTAAAAAAATCAGGATAACTTTTTATATGTACAAGATTTCTCTGATCCATCGACAACACAAAGAGACGCAAATAAGGAGAATAAGAATAAGATTTTTGTGTTTGTTAGATTTTCTCCTCTGTGTTAGAAAATAGCTTTTTCCGAGAGGATTTATAGCATATGCAGTGAATTCACAATCTGTGGCTAGCCAGTCTCTTTTCTATGACTTTGGAGCTGTCAAGATCATACTGCCAAAAAATCAATTGGAAAGTAGGAAAAATATATATTTTAAGCTTTGGTTAGGATAACATCCTTTAATTAAAAGTGTCATGTCTGGGTAAATATTTTCAAGTTAAAGATGTCAACGTTATTTTGAACTACATTTCAAAATAGTGGAATCTGACTGTTTTTAAGGAGTGTTGATTATACTGGGCGTGGGGAATAGCCAAAATATTAAGAAGTTCGGAAAGTGCTGTTACCTCATGTAGCAAAGAGAGATTTAAGAAATTTGTAATTTATCCATTTTTGAAACGACATTTTTTCCTACTAATTGACAAATGGCACGATAAAGTTCTCTTTGGCACAGGTTTCATAATATTTTATAAGAACTGACAGTTTTTATTGCATAGTTGTTAAATATAAATATATTTATATAATAGTTTAGGTGATTTATAGTAAATTAGTATTTCATTTTTTAAAGGTTTTTTTCCTCTTTGTTTCATTTTCTACCTTTCTACCTTTTGTTTTTTTGGAATTACAATTTCATAATTAATTTGTGAGATGTTGCTGGCTTTTTCCTTCAATTTTTTTTTGTTTGTTTTTTCTGTATTTCTCTTGTTTCTTTTCTCTTCTCTTAAAAATTCTCATAATTTTTAAGACTAATAAATATGATTATAAGTGAAATGTATCTCATGAAAACATAGGCTTTTTAATAACTTTTGTTATTATGATTGCTAACACTGTCCTTCTGATTTCTTACCATTTTTTGTGACTCTAGACTCACAAACATATAAACCCTGAGAGTTTTCAGAGGACCTTGATGTTAATATGACTGCAAACAATGAAAACTACCCAAAATTGAATGTGGATTTGTTACCTACGGACGTTGAACAGGATTGAATAGGCTTGAGGGGGGTTGTGAGACACAAATCCTGGTCATTTCAAAGATAGTTTATAGCTGATTGGCTTATTGTCACTATTAAATGACAGCAACAAATATCTAAGTCTCTTTATGACATTAGCTCTCTAGACTTTGATGGAAGAGAATAATAACATCCATTATTGTGTTTCTGTGGACTAGAAAAACTGAGCAATCTTTTGCTAGCTGGAGCTTCAATATTGGAGGGATAATTTAGAGCTGCAAAGGGAATATACTATACTCCATTAGTATGAGGTTAGGACTGAGAATTTTTGGATAATTTGGGGGTTGTTGAACTATGATATTTTAGTTCCCCCCCCAAGTCAAAATAGCAATAGCAATAGCAGTTAGACTTCTATACTGCTTCACAGTGCTTTACAGTCCTCTCTAAGCGTTTTACAGAGTCAGCATATTGCCCACAACAGTCTAGGTCCTCATTTTACCGACCTCTGAAGGTTGGAAGGCTGAGTCAACCTTGAGCCGATGAGAATTGAACTGCCAAACTGCTGGCAGCTGGCAGTCAGCAGAAGTAGCCTGCAGTACTGCATTCTAATCACTGCACCACCAAGGTTCTTGGTAGACAAATAGTAAACAACTGTGTTGCTGGTTTTCAGCAATCAAACTAAACAGGAATTTGGGGGCTGTTAGCAGAGCTAGGGGCACAAATTACCTCACGTCTAGAGAATAATACATGTAGCATCTTTTCAAGGACATGTGACAAATGCTCATTCCACGTATACCATTTTTGGCAGAACTCTATTTTTGAAAACGTGCACTGTGTCCATGCAATGTGGTTTTAACAACAGCAGCCACAATTATCCTTTTCTTTGTCCCTACAAAGGCAATTTCTGAGCTAACCATTTTTGCAAGATACATTTATCATACAATAAATGCACAGCTGCGGGAATGACATAATCAAATCTCTGACTCACAAACAGAGTTGTAAAGGCAAGCTATACTGTAGCTACACTAAAAATACAAACATTGAAACAAATCAGGAAGCCCGTGAGATATGACTGGACAGGCGTGCATTACGGAAGACTTCATTGGTTAAAGCACTGACAAATTCAGAACTACTCTTTGGAGCTTTTTAATTTTATTTTTAGTTGTCTCATTCCTAGAAAACAGATAAAGTAGTAGGAAGGTTCCTGCCAACAATTAAGAATAAAAAAGTAATCAAAGTATTGTAAATAGAACATGTTATTTATTGACTTATTTATGCATCTTTTCAATCGGCATATATTTCTGCTGCTAAAACTCTATATGAGTAAATCCAGCAAATCAAGAGATTAATTTCTGAGGTTGGAATCATTTGGACCTTGGGGACAGTCTTTACCTAGATCAGCGGTCCCCAACCTTTCTGGTTTGGCGGCCCGGCAAAGCGGAGGAGAGGATGGTTCTGTGTGAGCTTCGTGCATGAGCGCAAGCACCTGCTGCTCGCATAAATGGAGCTTCGCATGTGATCACAAGCGACCGCCACTCATGCAAATGGAGCTGTGCGCATGTGCGCGAGTACCTACCACTCATGTGGCCCAGTGCCGAATGGGCTGAGGCTTGGTAGTGGGCCACAGCCCGGTGGTTGGGGACCCCTGATCTAGATCCAAACCAAAAAATATTTCTAAATAATGAATAGGAGCTTACTGCCTATCTGTTTCCTGACACTGTCAATACTGCAAATGGCTGTTGTGGCTTGCCCCCGTCCCGTGCAGCTGCTCATGGATCCGGAAGAACAAGAACATAGGGTGGCAAGAGCAGTCTGTAGCTCCGGCACCGGAGTCCGAGACCGAGGAGGACGCAGGGCCAGAGGACGATGCTCAATCAGGGCCTTCTGCACCTCCCCAGCAGGAGTTCAGTGACTCCAGTGAAGAGGAGGAGCCTCTGATTGATGCTAGGGCACGCAGGGCAGCTAGCCGGCAAGAGTGGCTTTGTAGAAGGAGGTCTACTCACAGGTAAACCTGCAGGCAGAGGGGCCACGCCCTAAGCCTATATAAGGTTGACTCACAAAGGTCAATCTTGCTGGAAACAACAGATGTCTTTTACCTGGCTTCTGATTACTCTGTCGGTGATATCAGTTGGACGAACTCCAGTCCGGGCTCTCGGCCAATTCCAGCAAGTGAGGCAATTAAGGACTTCATAATCTGTTTGTTTTGTATTTGAAATCCCGGCCAAAGTGTTATGTGAGTGGTAACAAGCACTTTGGGAGAAACTCTGAACTTAAATGATCACTAAGCCTTGATGAGTGATTAAACCTTCTTTCGTTTGGACAAGTGTGTGTGTGTGTGTCGTTTCTGGGGGTTTGCTGTGCTGGGTCACAACAATGGCAAACTATACTACTATACTACTAGGTTTTTTTTAATGCTCACAATGTACAGGTGGTCCTCAACTTACAGCTATTTATTTAGTGAACATTCAACATTATGACGGCTCTGAAAAAAGGGATTACAATCTGTCATCGCACTTACAATCTTCAAAGCATCCCCACACTCACGTGATCAAAATTCAGGCGTTTGGCAACCAGCATGTATTTATAATGTTTGCAGGATCATATGCAGGGGTGGGTTCCTCCCGGTTCGGACCGGTTCTCCCGAACCGGTAGCGACCCGCTGGTGATGTCATGATGATGCCGGTCCGTGGGGGGCGCCATCTTTTTTTTGAATTTTTTTTGAATTTTTTATTTATTTTTTCCTTCTGAGCATGTGCAGAAGCTGACTTCCGGCACTGTGCATGCGGTCGCCATCTTTTTTTCCGCTTTGGTGTTTTGTTTTGTTTTTTGAATTTTTTGTCACTGCTCAAAGCGCGTGCGCAAAGCGTGTGCGCAAAGTGTGTGCGCAAAGCACGCGCGCCCATGTGGCGCACCCATGCGGCGTGGGAGGGAGCAAACCGACAGCGAGGTAAGTTGGAACCCACCCCTGATCATATGATCACCATTTGTAACCTCTCCAGCTGGCTTCCGACTAGTAAAGTCAATGGGGATAGCTGGGTTTGCTTAATGACCACAGGATTCACTTAACAATTGTAATGTTCGCTCAACAACGGTGGCAGAAAGGTTGTAAAATTAGGTGTGACTCACTTAACAAACGCATTGCTTAGCAAAATAAATTCTGGTACCAATTGTGGATTATTAAGTCGAGAACTGTCTATAGTTCAGTGTTCACTGTTCTCTACAGCAGGGGTCCCCAACCCGTGGTCTGTGGACTGGCACTGGTCCGTGGTATGCCAACTGGTCTGTGCAAACAAGCGAAGCCCCATCTGTGGGACGCAGGCAGCATGCAAAACCATGGCTCCTCCAGTCCACGGAAAAACCTTTCTCAATGGAACCGGTCCCTAGTGCCCAAAAGGTTGGGGGCCACCACTCCACAGCACTGATTTGTAGACTGAATCTAAAGCTTCATCCTTGGCCATGCCTACATCTCTTCCTCTTTCCACTTTATTCCTCCAATATTCTTAACTGGTTGTGGAACTGGCATTTGTGACATTAATGCAGGGGTGGGTTCCAGATTCAGGTACTGCCGGTTCGCTCAGGGACGCATCGTGCGGGCGTTGCGCACATGTGCAGTACTTAAAAAAAGCTTCTGCGCATGCGCAGAAGCAAAAAACAAGATGGCGGCACCTATGGCGCCACCGAGAGAACCAGCTCAGGGGTGTGGCAGGCCTGGGTTGCTGCCGGTTCCAGCGACCCAGGCCGCCACATTACTAATGGTTCTATAGAACTGGTCCGAACCGGTAGGAACCCACCTCTGCATTAATGACATAATGCAGACTGAAGGCTGGGGTGTGGCATGAGGAATTCAGCTTGATTAAGAAAGCAGTGATTGTAGTACCTGCCATTCCTGTTCGTCAACAGCTAGAAACCTAGGATTACACCTGGAAGACTTTTTCAGGCAGAATGCATGCCCAAGCCGAATTTTCTTGGCCAAGTCAGTTTTGAAGTATAGAAGATTCCAGTGGTTTATATTTTCTATATAAAGTCATAGTTAACTCTAGGGGCACAATGGTTGTAAAGGCCCCAGAACAGAGCCACTCTTTATGTAGAGTAGTGTTGCTTAATGTTCCCTGTTCCAAGATATGTTCCAAGCTTCAACTCCCAAATTTCCTCAGACATTGGCAATTTTGAGATAGGTAGACATCAACTTCCTGGCTGAGGAATTCTGGGAATTGAAGTCCACACATCTTAAAGCTGATAAGAATAGAAAAAGTATATCTTTTACAATTTGGTGCTAGGTGCGTTCTTGCAGTGGTTCAAATGTATTAGTAAATTGTATATTTTTTCATTTATGCTTTCTGGAATTATGCCTGTAATTTCAGTTCAAATATTGTTTTTAGAAATTTTTGGATGTTTGATGTAATTCTTTCAAATACTTTGGAATTGGGGTTGGGGGGGGTTGTGGTTTTTTTTGCATGATTATATGTGGTAAAATGTTCCTTCTTTGTTATGACATTTCCAACAATTGTTAAATGCTTTATCTGCCTTAGCTGTTGCCGACAGAGTTACATACCATCTGCAGAACATTTTGTACCAATTAAATTGTAGTTTGGAGTAAATGTTATTATTTTTTTCTCATAGCCTTTCCATTGGTTCAGTATAATTACATCTCTCAAATTATTCATCTATTTTAATATATTTCATATTTCAGCAACAATTTATAAATATGTTCTTAGTTTTACATAAGCATTTAAAACTCTGTCATCTTTCTCAAAGTCCCTTTTCTTTTTTGAGATTGATTTTTATTTTTCTTGGCTGATGAATGGGTATCCTTTTTATAATATCTTTATTAGATTCCAACATCAAACATTAAAATACAAACTACACATAACATAAAAGCAAAAGGGAAAGAGAATAACAAAGCCAATTAAAAGTGACAAAAAATATGCATCAAACAAATATAATATAAATGACCTCCAACTTTCTTTTAGTACTTCTTTTAGATATTAACAGTATAATCATCTCTCTTTAAGTTTTAACAAATAACACTAATCTATAAAAAAAATTAAAACGCTACTAGGCAACATACTAAAAAAATGCCAATATTCATAAAATGTTCTTCTTTTAATTAAATCTACCATATAATAAATTCTCAAATGTTAATAATCTTCTATTTTAAAAGCTACAATATTTCTGTAGTTAAATCCAATATAATTTTCAAGACCCAGTGCTGATAAATTGGTTTCAACCTAAATCTGAGATTAAGACGGTTTCAATAAATGATGTGGGCAGAAGACAGGATGTGGAGAATTTACTTGGAATCAGAATGTCTGAGATTTCAACCTTATATTACTCATTTCAGAAATGCAACTGGTGATACCTTGTGGACTTTGGATAGGCCTTATTATTCAGAGCAGGCAGCTGCTTGTGCGTCATCCAACCTCTGCTCTTCATTTTGAGAGAGAAATCTCCTTAAAAAAAAAAAAAAGCCACCAAATTTCCATGGATGTTAGCGAGGGAAAATATGCAAAATACAATGATATGCTATTCAAAATCTTCCCCAATCTGAGAGGCAAATTTATAAAATAAACGCAGCTTGCAAATTCATTGGGTGATGAATGTGGAGCTGAAATCCGCACCTGGCCTTCCTCTTCAGCACCTGCCTGTCCTCTGGGTATCCTTCAAGACAGGCAAGCTGCTGTGATGTTTTTGTTCTTTTGTTTGCAGAAAACATTCGGGTCACCAAAAGAGCAGAGCGGGGCACATTGACTATGGCTGCTACCATACATTTATTTTATTTAACAGTTGAAGGTAAATCTTGCTCAGTATTGGTGATTTCCATATCCCAGAATAAAGCAACTATTGTGGAAAGTTTTGGAAAGTACTTTGTAAACAGGAATAATGTAACATCTGAGTCACGAATGGAAATTCCAAGGCAACTCTTGAGATGATGTCAAATAGGTGAATGAGACTTTTCTAGTCTAGAGAGCAATAACAGCATTGAAGATGTATCCTGCTAGTAGTTCATCAAAACATGCTTGATTCCATGAATAAGGCAAATATATGTGTCCTGGGATAATGTTGCAGGATCCAATCTGGGTTAGTCACTGGGATCAGAGGTTTAGTCTTCCAAGCTTTCAGATTTGTGCTGGAGCCCATCTTCAGGGAATTTCTCTCTACCAGAATGCACATTTTGGTAGAGAGACGTTCCCTGAGGATGGGCTCCAGCACTAGTCTCAAAGCTTGGAAGACTAAACCTCTGGTCCCAGTGACTGACCCAGATTGGATCCATGCTTGATTCCCCCCCCCCAAAAGAGGGCAGCTATGTTGGCAAGAACAATTAAAAACATCAATATATAGGGCCTATTGTGGCAATCAAACTATTACCAAACAGTGCCCAATCTTCTGAGTGTTGTAGAGTTTTTATCAAGCTGGGAGAAGGAATATTAGAAGCCTAGTGATTGTGAAGCCCCAGTGTGCCTTTCTATTTTTAATTAACAAGTAGGACTACATGTTGTGCTGTGCTCTGTTTTTCCATAGTTTGTTTTGAATAAGCCACAATTTGATGGGTTTACCAAATCTACTAATGCTAAGCCATGATTTATAAATGGCCCAGCTGAGTTCAATACACTAAGTCAATAACAAACATTCAATGAAACAAGATGGCCTGTGTAAATCCATATGGAATATGGAGATAGGATTATTTAGGCATTAGAATTAGCTGAAATGTGAGTGACACAAAAATGGGAAAGAAGAGCTTTAACCACACTATTTGGCCACCAGCTTGATTTCTTTGATCATATACTGAAGACAGCCATACTAATTTTTCTGTCACTCCCATTATCTTTTTGTCCTTTTTCAGCAGGTAGATGTGCACATTTCCAAAGATATTCCAAAGATCCATGATTACCATGATCATCAAATGACCAGCTGTCTGCAAGGAGTATAAATCCTTCCATTCCCCACCATCCAGTCAGAGCTGAAGAAGCTTCTTGGATGAGAAGCAAAATGTCTTCAAAGAAAAACCAGAAAGTCCAATTGCCTCTTGAAAAAGCACCTTTGGGACATAAGATGGCTTGTCCTTGAAGGAAATAATGTAGCAGATATGTACCATATGTAAGCATGTAAATATGCAGGTAGAATAAGCTTAAACATAAGAACAATTCTTCTTACTATGCATGCATGATCTGCACCCCAGATTAATGAAAAACAAAAACTGTGCTTTTAAATAAAAATATGCAGATCCAACATGCTTGCTTGACAAATGCCAGATCAACTAAAACAACAGCCCAGCTTCCTGAGGCAAAGAAGTGTAGACTACTTGAGCCATTGCATTCAGATGGCTGGTGTAATATTTAATATAAGCTGCCACAGTGATCTTGCCTTGTATTGCTCTGAGTCATGGGAAATCCAGAATACAGGTGGTTGTGTAATTTTAGTTGTGTTGATTTTAGCTTGGCAGTTTAAGGGAAGGGATGCGTTGGACTGAGGCCAACCAGAAATGTTGGTTGACTTTCCCAAGCTGATTTCTATTTAAAAGAATGTCTTCAGAATGACATACGAGTTATGCCCTCCCTGGTTACAAGGAACCTGAATAAAAACTTTGGTAAGAACTTGGTATCTGCATGCAAAATAGATAATAGATAGAGGAATCATTGAGTCTGTCATCTGCACCTCTATAACTGTCTGGTTTGGTTCTGCAACCCAACAATACAGACACAGACTTCAGAGGATAATCAGAACTGCAGAAAAAACAATTGCTACCAACCTGCCTTCCATTGAGGACCTGTATACTGCACGAGTCAAAAAGAGGGCTGTGAAAATATTTACAGACCCCTCACATCCTGGACACAAACTGTTTCAACTCCTACCCTCAAAACGACGCTATAGAGCACTGCACACCAGAACAACTAGACACAAGAACAGTTTTTTCCCGAACACCATCACTCTGCTAAACAAATAATGTATTATTTGTCAACTATTTACTAAGTCTGCACTACTATTAATCTTCTCATCGTTCCCATCACCCATCTCCTCCCACAATGACTGTAACTTTGTTGCTTGTATCCTTACAATTTATATTGACTGGTTCCTACTATGATTGCTTATTTGTACCCGGACTATCATTAAGTGTTGTACCTTATGATTCTTGACGAACTTATCTTTTCTTTTATGTACACTGAGAGCATATGCACCAAGACAAATTCCTTGCGTGTCCAATCACACTTGGCCAATAAATTTTTTTTATTCTATTCTATTCTATTCTATTCTATTCTATTCTATTCTATTCTATTCTATTCTATTCTATTCTATTCTATTCTATTCTATTCTATTCTAAATTGCAGATTTGATCTGAGAATTGGCTAAATAAATTATATGTTCCTTTTCAGAGCGTATCCAATAGGAATGTCCATGTAACAGTAATACAGCTTACAAGTGATCTTGTCTATAAATATTTTCCCTTCCTATAAAACCACAAACTATGTCAGAGTTTGAACATTAAAAACTATTGGCAGGGAATTTCTTTTGGAGTGCACTATTTATTCCATTAGATTGGTGTTACTATTTTGTTTAGGCAGCAAGAACTTTGTCACATGACAATCTGTTACTTAGTGATTGATTGACTGATTGACTGTTTGATTATGTGCCATCAAGTTGATGTCAACTCTTAGTAGATCAGAATATAGATAGACTTCCAATTACAGTGAATCCGTCATCACTATAATTAAGTCCATCCACTCTGCTGCTGGTTGCTCTTCTTTCCATTCCTTCTTTCCCAGCTTTATAGATTGCTCAAGAAAGCTCAGTCTTTGCATAATGTGTCAAAAGTTTATTTTTCATCTCTGCTTTGAATGAAAATTCTGGATTGATTTGTTCTATGATCCATCTGTTTTCTTGACTGTCCATGATATTAAAACACCAAAGTTCAAAAGTATCGATATTCCTTCTATTCTGCCTCTTCAAGGTCCCATTTTTATTTCTCCACAGAGTTACAGGGAAAACCATTACCTGCACGATTCTGATCTTTATACAGTATTGAATTTTAGTCTCATTTTTTTCCACTGTGCTGCTTGATTTTTCACTAGAGCTTCCAGATCATTTGCATTTTCAGCTATCAGAGTCCTGTAGTGTCCTCAGCAGAGCACAAGTTATTGATGTGTGGGAAGCCCCGCCCCCCTTAGAAGAATGAAGTATTTTGGGGAATATTAAAAGAGGCAGATTATATTTCCTCAAATATTGAGGAGAATATTATATTTTTCCTCAAAAGAGAAATGGAGAAACATGTTCTTAAAGACAGAAAGCAGCCCCAGTCTTTCTTAATAGCCTCCAGCAGATGCCTGAAGTCTTTAGAGATGGATATTTTGTACCCATTAAGAAATCCAGGCCAGCCTATTCATAAACAAAACACCTTGAGGTCCAGATGATCGGATTAAGAATTTACACCCCCACACACACCCAAATTCTAAGAACAGAACATGACCTTTAGGACATAATAGGATTAACCCACCACCATTAGAATAGCAAAAGACACCAGGCTCACTACATTGCACAACCCCCTGCAGCATCTCAGAACCCTATAAAAATCCATGTACTCATCAAACCAATTTGTCACCTGTCCCAGAACTGCATGCTGTGGTTAGTTCTGCTCATCAATAAAAAGAGTCCTTCTTTCTAATCGGCCTCCATTTTATTTCCAGCACCTTTCTCCCGGATTGGAACCGGACTGGATTTTTCTTCCAACAGATGTTTCTTCCCCCAGTTTTAAAATCAAACCAATCTTCTTTCAAGGCAGCCTCCATCAATATATCATCATTATCATCACCATCATCACCCTCACAATCTGTAAACATATGAAACGTAGTTCTATCATCCAAAAACATTTAGGATTAAAGCAGTCACCTACAGAAATTTGGGAAATGAAACTATTTTATATTAAAATACTGCAATGCAAGCAGATGATACAGATTTCCCCTGTCTTGCAGCTTCACCTAAGCACAAAACATAAGCTTCGTGTTATTATAGCTGTTCTTTTCCAGAATCATCGCTGTCCTGGGCAGCCATTCAGCAGACCTAAGCACGGAGGCTGACTGAGAAGTACATTCTGACCCTACCAGTTCCCATTCCAACCCCAATGCCACCTAGTCCTTCTGGTTGACCTGTAAACACTCTGCGAAGTTTCCAAGTCAACCAGAAGTAGAGTCACCTGAATGTAACTATAGCGCTCCACACAGGAGTTATCATAAGTTCTAAAATAAGTAAACACATCTATCATTTGTCAGCTTCCATTGGCTAGGGCTACAAGGGATTAAGTTACTGCAGGAAGAATGGGATGAACCTCTAATATTTGAAACAGGCAATTAGTTCTTTTTCTATGAAGTCTGCCTAAAGAAACAGTGACATCTTAAACTTAAACAAGAGGACACCTGGATTACACTAGATCTGCACCGGAAAGTGACATTTTGCATGAACATACTTTTGCCTCCCTTTCCTCAACCCTGCTGCGGCAATATTTTCATTTTTATGGCAACCATTTATTATGTGGGTATGCAAAGCAATTACATTTTAATCTGTGACAAGAATCTGGCTGCCTGGCCTAACACTGCAAACAGCTGATGCCAGTTCTAAGAGCAAAACATCCTGTAACATCAGCGTTTCTCAGCGTCAACCAACTTTAAGATGTGTGGACTTCAACTCCCAGAATTCTCTAGTGAGCATGATGCTGCAGTGTTAAGAAAAAGCTGCAGGCTTGTTGCAAGCTATTTCTCTCCAAGACTCCTTCGTCAGCACACTGTGGCTATAGACCTGAGTTCTACATTGGCTTGACTGTGATTCTACCCAAAGTCTATAAAGAGAACAGTGGCTATGACAATTAAGATATGTATGAACAAGTTGTATTTCATGATTGGGTGCTGTGCAGATCCCATCAAACTTGAACAGTCAAATAATATTTTTTTAAAAAACTAGATGTGTTTTGTAACCATTGACATCAATAAATTTCAAAAGTATAGCAACTTTCAATAGAAACTTGCAGGATCAGATGGACTTAAGATCAGAGGTAGGTTCTTACCGGTTCTATCCGGTTCTTTAGAACCGTTAGTAACTCGGCGATGACGTCACCGAGCCGGTTCTGTTGGTGTCTCCGTGGGCGCCGCCATCTTGGATTTTGCTTCTGCACATGCGCAGAAGCTAATTTTTGCTTCTGCGCATGTATTTTTTTATTGCTAAGCGCATGGCGTGACCCTGAGCGAACTGGCAGCAAAAGGTTCCAGAACCCACCCCTGCTTAAGATGCTTTTGTTTTTTGTATGCAGTGTTCTTCTATCAACTGCCTTTTCCAGGTAAGAGTGGACTACAACCCTCACAATTCTTTATATGTGCTGACTGGGAATCAGGGAAGCTATAACCCAAATTCACCTGAAAGACACCACATTGGATAAAATTGCATTTTTGAGGAAGAAGATATTTTAGCCAAGTTAAGAATCCAGAACATCGTCTTCAAGCTTATGGGACTAAAGCATTATTGCAAAAAAAAAAAAAGGCTCTTCTGACAGAATTCCAAAGCTAGTTTAGCAAACTTGTGATAGCAGCTGCTTTGAAAATTGTGATATAAAACTTCCTGTCCAATATTAGAAAAGACAGGTCCAAAAGCTCCTTTGATCTTTCCTAATTACTTGATATCAAAACAAAAGGCCATTAGTACCAGCCTAGCACTCATTACACAAGGGCTGGTGCCATTCTGTCTCATCCACGGGGAAGTTTTTGGTTTTACGTTTTCTTCAGAATCAGGAGTTAGGAATGAAAGCCAGCAAGCAGGCTCTGACTGGCTGTGATTTTTCTTTCTAGGTCAACCTGCACCTCACATTGTAACTACGGTGCAACATTAGCTTGACAACTGCTTCTTTTCTCCAAAGCATTCTTTAGAAACTGCAATTTAGATAAACTAAGGAACAATATATTTAACTCTTTCCTGCCTGATAATGTCTCTGGACCATTTGTTTCAGGTATGTTGTGCAGGCCTGCCAAGGCATTTTGTTTTTTGAAACAAAGGACTAGGTAGCGCCTTCCCAATTTCCAGGCATATAGTCCTCGATTTACAACCATTCGTTTAGTGACTCTTCAGAGTTACAACGGCAATGAAAAAAGTGACTTAAAACCAGTCCTTGAAGTTACAACTCACATATCATCCCTATGGTCATGTGATAAAAACTGAGGCGCTTGGCAACTGGCATGTATTTACAATGTTTGCAGCATCCTGGGGTCATGTGATCACCATTTTCGACCTTCCCAGTTGGCTTCCAGCAAGCAATGCTGGAAGCTGGATTTGCTTAACAACCATGACAAAAAGTTCATAAAATTGGGCACGACTCACTTAACTACCTTGCTTAACAACAGAAATTTGGGTCAATTATGGTCGTAAGTCGAGGAGTATCCGTATATAAAAGGCAACCAGACTAGGATTTAAATCTTCATCATTAGGAGGGCAACAGCATCTGCCGAGCCGAGGTGGCGCAGTGGTTAGAGTGCAGTACTGCAGGCTACTTCAGCTGACTGTTCAGCAGTTCAGCGGTTCAAATCTCACCGGCTCAAGGTTGACTCAGCCTTCCATCCTTCTGAGGTGGGTAAAATGAGGACCCAGATTGTTGGGGGCAATATGCTGACTCTGTGAACCGCTTAGAGAGTGCTGTAAAGCAAGCACTGTAAAGCGGTATATAAGTCTAAGTGCTATTGCTATTGCTCCTGCAGGAATAGGCAAGATGTGATTTTCCAGATGTTTTAGAACTATTGGCTTTAGCTAACAGGGATGATGGGAGCTGCTGCACAGTGCTAGCAGTCCAGATGTTGCCTGCTTCCTGCAGTCATGGTTTGGGGATACAGAGCTGATTCTGTGTTGTACAATTCTACTGACCTAGCATCCTTGGCATTTGCCTGATGGATGACCCTGATGGTGGACAGTTCTAATACAACATGAACTCTGAAAGGACTCTCTGGGCCATGTTTGATACTAGTGTCCTCATTAGCAACTGTACCTAATTTGTTTCCAGTTTTTCCAATCATGTGCAATTTGTAATGGCATTTTATAAAATAAAAGGTTATTTAAAAAAATAAGAGGATTGGCAAAAAAAAAAAAAAAAAGAAGAAGATCTGATGCAGAAGGAACAAGTAAACAGAGCAACCATTTTTGACTTGACTTGATCATGAATGCAGTCATGTTCTTTGACAAAGATAAAATTGTCAAGGGTTTATAGAAATATTCTCTTCTGTTAGATATCCTTTATTTTAAAGGGAACAATGGAAAAGGGGCCAACGGTTCTGATTTATTGGGATCTCCCTTTCTATTTCTTTTAGGAACTAAGAAGAGCTTGAACTTATCACACAATGTTGGCATGAAATCAGAGGTGGGTTCCTCCCGGTTCGGACCGGTTCGCCCGAACCGGTAGCAACCCGCTGGTGACATCACGATGATGTAACGGATCCGGTTCGGTCGGTGCTGGTCCGTGGGCACCCGGCCACGTGGCGCGGGAGGAAGCGAACCGGCAGCGAGGTAAGTTAGAACCCACCCCTGCATGAAATATTATAAGCAACCTCAAATAGAGATCTGATTTATGACTGAAGTAACTGCTTAAAAGAAGAACAGTAAAATTTCAAAAATGTCACTCGGTGAAAAATTGCTTTCTGAATAAAGTGAAATAAAACTGCAAAGAGAAATTCTTACTGGCAGAGTGGAAAACAGAAAATAGGATTCAAAGATTTTCATGTTCTACTCTAAGAAAATTAACGTGTTATCTATGCCTTGCAACTGAAATATTCTTATTGACTCTACCTTCTTCTTTTTCCTACTACAGTATATCAAATTTTAATCTGCAAGCTCCTAGAATACAAAGGGTTCATCTGTTTGCCCTTTATAAACTTTTCTGGCCTTGAATAATGCTACACAGTGTAACAAATCAGTTAGTAGACCTTGAATTCATCATTATTAATTTCCCATTTATTTCACTACATCTATTCCAAATATACCTGGATCCCTTCCCCTTTTCCTTTCTCTATCTTCCCCAGGTATTCTCCAAAAAACCCTTAGGTATGAAATGCATTGAACAGATGTAAAATATAATCCAGAGGTTATGCTCATTACTCTGTTAATATTACCAGCAATAGCAAGTGGAATGTAGGAGAAGGAGTGGCAGAACCTGGGGCGGAGTTAAAAGAGGGATCAGTCTAGAATCCCTACACAGCCACAGGTGGACCAAGTCTACTCCACGCCTTGAATTCCATTCATCCTTAGCTAATTCCAAGCAGATGCTAACCGTTAGTTGAGATTCCTTTGCATAAGCTTTATAGCAATAATTCAGCTTAATTATACTGTACCTTCATGTGTGGGCCTGGACTTTCGCACCTAACATTAAAAAGAGAAAACATGCAAAAATTGGATTAAAATCCTTCATTTTAAACTAGTCTGAGCTCTGTATGCCAACAAACATGCTCTGTTCCATGGCCCCTGGGTTTTTTCCACAATCAGGTAGGTTTCAGTACATAGAAAAGAGAGGTCCATAGTACTGTTTGCCTCAGGCAGTGAAAAGTCTTCGGTTGACCCTGCATAGGTCAGTTTCCCCACCATTAAAAAAAAATCTGATTCTTTGAAAGCCAAAGTAGCAATCGTTGCCAAAGGCTTCCATCTTCCACAGGTTATCATAACCTTTAATCTTTTCATCCCTTATAAGCCTGGAAGCAAAAAAACAAAACAAGTCTTTATAATGCCAGATTTTAGAATATGGATTTCAAGGAGCGGGAAGCTTATGCATGCAAAATGGTGCTATTATATGGTTAAAGTAGAGGACAAATTCAGATTAATATTGGAAACTCACAAGGCATCTGCTTGCAAAACACACACACAGGATCACATTGTGACTCTGAAAGTGCAATCAATGTGATCCTGTGTGTGTGTATGCATGTGTGTGTTTTGCAAGCAGATTTTATTTTCATTTTTGGCGTCTGAGAAGCAGGCTGTAACTATGCATGATGTGGCTTTACTGGGATTTAAAAAAAAACAAACACCTTTCCCTTTAAAAAGCAAACAATAAGCCACTGGATGCATTCTTAGAGCATTTGGTTGTGGCTGTTGCTGTAATTTATAGGTTGTATTTTTAGAGCAATAGAATGTGTTTGCTACTCACTCCCTAGGTGTGTAGTCAGAGAGGAATAAGTCAGAAACAGCAACAGGAAAGAGGAAGGTCAATTCAGTTCCTGAGAATCTATTGCATCTTCCCAAGATACTTTGGACTATGATTTCTCCACTCCAAAATGCCATGTGGGTTAAAAGCAATAAATGAGAAACTTTAGGACTCTGGAAGCCAGAATGGGCTATCCCTCTCTGCAGCTGGGAAGTATCTTACACGATCACAGCAAAATCATTTTTCATTGGAAAAAGGGGACCTAAACATCAGTCCTCCTTAGTTTTAGTAGCTGCATATGAATTGGTGTACAGTGGCCTTCCCACATTGATTCTGATTTAATACAAGAAGGTAAATTATAGATAGTCCTCGAATTATGATGACAAACTTACCTTGGAATTATTTACGTCCTGGATTTGAAGTTCTGATGGTCGCCCTCCACTGCTGTGGTCATTTGACTGCATTTTACAATAGTTTTGCAAAAAAAAAAATTGACATAATTGATGTGAATTCAAACAACATCATCTAGTGGAGTAGAGGGTAAACAATGGAAAGTAAAGTATAATGATAGTGTTCTCTCATATTTATTCTGCTTACCTGGATTGTGAGGCCCTGTACACAGTCTCTCATGCCCTAGTCATCTCTTGGCTGGATTACTGAAACACACTGTACATGGGACTACCCTTGAAGAGTATTTGGAAAAGCTGGTGCAGAATGCAGCAGTGTGCACATTTCTGGGGTCCCTTAGGGTGACACATATAACACTACTGTTGCACAAGCTGCATTAGTTGCTAGTTTGCTTCCAGGTCCAAATCAAGGTATTAGTTACCTCTATACGGTATGGGTCTGAGGTATCTGAAGAGCCGTCTCACCCCAATGAGTCTATCTGCCCCACTTGTGCTAGTGGAAGAGGCCTGCTACAGATCTTATCTGCTAAGGAATTCTGATGGGCAGGGTCAAAGAGAAGAGTCTTTTCTGCTGTGGCCCCGCACCTGTGGAACACTCTACCACCAGAGGTGAGAACGGCTCCCACGCTTTTGGCCTTTTGGAAATTTCCTTTTGGAAATTTGGTTTTGCCAGTTGCCTTGGGGTCCTGAGGGGGGGGCTCAGTCCTGAAGATGGTTGATGAGGTAAGACGATCTTATCCTCGGCTCTTAGTCCTGGTTTTTCCTATAGTTTTAAAGTTTTAAATTGCATGGTTGTAATATTTTAATTACTTATATCTATTGGTCTTTTTATAATCTGTAAGCTGCTCAGTCACCTTATAAGGGAGATGGGCAGCATAGAAAACATAGAAATTTAATACATACAATAAATACTTCTGCCTTGAACAGTTGCCGCAGGGGGTTGTCACAAAGAAGAGGGGGTCAACCTATTCTCCAAAGCAGGGGTCACCAACCTTTCGGACCTCAGGGACCACAAAATTCATAATTTTAAATCCTGCGGACCACTAATATGATGTGCCTAATGACTGGCTGGGTGGGCGTGGCTAGGTGGTCATGTGACTGGGTGGGCATGGCCAACTCAATGTCACTCCAGCCTCTACTCACCCCTCCCCTCCCAGCCACTCCTCGCCTTCCCGCCTGGGCTCCTTAGGGCCCCAACAGGAAGCAGTTGTTGGAGCTAAGCAGCCACCATGAGAAAGAGTTGGCAAAACAGCTGGCTCAGTTCAAATTGGATCTGGACAAGAAGGAGGCTCAGCAGAAGCACCTCACTGAGGACTACGAGCATAGGCTTTCCAAGCAGAGGGAAGACCTGCGGGAGTGCAAGGCCAGGTACTGGCGCCTGGAGGCTCAGTGGTCTGAGATGGTCAGCCAGTTCCAGGCCATGATGCAGTCCCACTGGAATGAGGCCCTCCGGCGGCACTTCCCTCCAGCCTTCACCCAAAGCCCCGCACCAGGAGCCTGAAGCAGACCCCAAAGTAGAATTTGTCCCCCCCTTCAACCCGCACAAAAATACCCCGAAGGGGGAGACTCTCTGCAGCAACACAAATGTTCATTGCACGTATCCGGCCCAGGGGCCGTAGTTTGAGGACCCCTGATTTAGTGCAATATAAAAAATGCAAATAATTTTTCTGCGGACCACCAAAATTTTCTCACGGACCACCAGTTGGTGACTGCTGCTCCAAAGCACCTGAAGGCAAGACAAGAAGCAATGGATGGAAACTAAACTAGGAGAGAAGCAACCTAGAACTAAGGAGAAATTTATTGACAGTTAAATGTCTATGGAGATTCTCAATCATCCAGGTCATGGTTGTCCCAAAGGTGCTTTTTCCTATGAGGAAACATTGGGGAAACAAAACAACCACTTCATAAATGTATGGCACAACATAAGAAAACAAACCCATCAGGACAAGATTAAGCAGTATATCTGCATTTAAAAGACAAAGGCCACTCTTTTGAAGACAGCAAAGTCTACATTTTGGACAGAGAGGACCGCTGGATTGAAAGAGGGGGTCAAAGAGGCCATCTATGTCAAAATTGAACAGCCCTCTCTCAATAGATTCGACATCATCTATCTCCAGTCTACAACACAGTCCTTTCAATGGTTCCAAGAAGGCTCCACACCCGTTTGCACTACTCAGAGGACCCTGATGACACAGATAAAATAATGCAAATGACGAGCTGTCTGCAAGGAGTATAAATCCTTCCATTCCCCACCATCCAGTTAGAGCTGAAGAAGCTTCTTGGATGAGAAGCGAAACATCTTCAAAGAAAAACCAGAAAGTCCAGTTGCCTCTTGAAAAAGCACCTTCAGGACATTCTTGACAGTTAGAACAATTAATCAATCAAAGGAGTTGTCTCCAGAAGTTGTAGTTGTTTCATCACTGGAAGTTTTTAAGAAGAGATTGGATAACTATTTGTCTGGAATGGTATAGGGTTTCCTGCCTGAGCAGGGGGTTGGACTAGAAGACCTCCAAGGTACCTTCCAATTCTGTTATTCTGTTCTGTCCTGTTATTCTGCACATTTCTTCTCTCCATCTGCTTCTTTTCTCCCAGAGCAATCCTGAACAAGAATAGTGTGCACACCCTTTTGCATCCTCAAGTACTGCTTAAAATTACTTGCATATACACTTTGTATGGTTGGGTGGCCAACCACAGCTTTAAAGATGCATTTAAACTCCTTAAACTTTTATATGCATTCAAAGGTGACCTAAATCTAATACCCAAGTTTGCTAACTAAGCATCTACTATGAAAAAGTCTCCCTCTATAGTACGTTACCATTCTGGATCATGAAGTATGTGGGTCAGTAATGTTGCTGGCATTTTTGATTCACAAAATATTTGCTTAGCCTTACCATAATAATAAAAGAGATAGATTATTACTTTTACCTTATTTTTACACAGAACTAAGGCTGGAAGCTTGCGTAAAAAGATCTTTCGTGATAGATTTTGAATGTTCACAGCACCAGAAAAGAAAAAATGGATGGAAACTAATCAAGGAGGGAAGCAACCTGGAATTAAGGAGAAACTTCCTAACAGTGAGGACAATGAACCAGTGGAACAGCTTGCCTTCAGAAGTTGTAGGTGCTTCATCCCTGGAGGTTTTTAAGAAGAGACTGGACAATCACTTGTCTGAAATGGTATAGGGTCTCCTGCTTGAGCAGGAGGCTGGACTAGAAGACCTCCAAGGTCCTTTCCAGCTCTATTCTGATTGAAATATATTCCCCGTGTTAATGTGCATTGTGAGCAAAGGCTGGAATTAATGTGTGTGTGTTAAAGGGAGAGACAGAGACAGAGAGACTGAGGGTGGGAAGAGGGAAAACAAGGATAATAAACCTCTTTAACAGCTAACTTTTTTGCATACTGCTGTATTAACAACCAAAGAACAAGCAGTTTTAAAACTGTTTGCACAAAATATAGCCATTGTAAAAATGGAGGTAATCGGCATAGTGTTTTTCCATCTATAAGATGAATATAATTTGAAACAGATGCAATTAAAATGGTTTAATTGACTGATGGAGCAATTTAGCTCACCATACAGCAAAAGGCTTCTAGAATGGCCATTACTTAAAATAAAATTAAACAAGCTAGTTTCGTTGAGGACCTCCAAAAGGAGATCTAGATCAGTGTTTATCAACCTTAGCAACTTGAAGATGCGTGACCTTCAACTCCCAGAATACCACAGCCACCGATCTAGACTCTGTAGTCTTGGCTTCTGAATGAAAATGTAGTCCAAATCCAGATACTGTACATTTTTCCTCTGGGTAGAAGTCACAAACAACTGCTTTTTTTATGTTGATGGTATAAGATTCTGGAGAGTTGGTCTAGTGTCTAAAGCACCAGGATAGAAAGAGGGAGACCTTGAGTTCAAGTTTCACCTCAGCCATGAAAACCAGTTGGGTGATCCTGGGCCAGTTCCTCTCTCTCAAGCCCAATTCAGCTCTCAGGGTTGTGGTTGTTGTGGGGAAAATAGGAGGAGGAAGATTCGCCGCCTATTTGTAAAAATAATAAAAGCTGGAAATAAATAAATAATAAATAAAATAGAAGAAAGTAACTAACTCTGCAAATCAAAGGACTGCTTAAGTCACAATGTGCAGCTGAGTTGTGGCGAAAGGCTAAAATTATTGATTAAACAAAATGCGTCGCAGTTATTTTCAAGCAGCAAATATTTACTGATGGACTTCGGGCCAGTTTGTTGGGATCATTTGACTATTCCTTTTCCTCGCAGTTGCTGCCAACTTTAAGCCTCAATTAATTATTCCTTTTTTTATTTATGCTATATTTCTTTCCAAGACAGGCCACAAGGCAGTAAATCATTAGAGGGAAAAATAACTAGACGTTATTTCAGTTACACAGATATTGATCCAAGTGTGGTTAGTTTTAAGAAGAATTTGGGATAGTTTGGGATTAGTTTGAAGACAATGGCATTTCATAAAATTCCTGCATTTAATTGCAGAAAAAGAGTTTTCACTCTCAGCCTGTGCTTCCCTCCTGAATTCAGGAAAGCTGGTCCTTTCTCCAAGACATTACAGAATAACACTGTCCCTTGATCTCATCTTTTTCCAGATTTAGGATAATTTAAAACTTTTTTTGAATGCATGAGAGGCAAAACATACTTTTCTGACCAAGAGTTGAACTGCTGGTATTCTTCTAGCTTAAATTGAAATAAGATTTTGTTTGAGTTTAATAAATGTACCATGCTTCACTTCAGGACTGATCTTGCCTTTGTATTCATTCTAGATTAATTGGCAAGGGGAAAAAAATAGCGTTTTCCCTTCCTCCACCTACAAAGAGCAGGGGTGGGTTCTAACTTACCTCGCTGCCGGTTCGCTTCCTCCCGCGCCTCGTGGCCGCGCCTCGTGGCCGCGCGCGTGTGCATGTGCAGTGCAAAAAAATAAAAAAATTTCCCCCCCCACAAACAGCCAAAAGCAAGGTGGCGGCGCCCCCTCCCGCGCCTCGTGGCCGCGCCTCGTGGCCGCGCCTCGTGGCCGCGCCTCGTGGCAGCGCCTCATGGCCGCGCATACGCAGTGCAAAAAAACCAAATTTTTTTTAAAAAAACACCAAAAACAAGATGGTGACGCAGGCACAGTGCCGGAAACTCAGCTTCTGCGCATGCGCAGAAGAAAAAAAAATTCAAAAAAAAATTCAAAAAAAAGATGGCACCGCCCACGGACCGGCACCGACCGAACCGGATCGGTGACATCATCGTAACGTCACCAGCAGGTCGCTACCGGTTCGGGCGAACCGGTCCGAACTGGTCCGAACCCACCTCTGACAAAGAGTATAGCTGGAATGTTTAGCTATTTCAAATTGCATTGGCTGATTTGACGAAATATATGGCAAAATAATGAAGCACCGGGTATTTTATGCCAAGCATACACATATCCATAGACAAATGGGAGTGACTGAATTTTGAAGAAAATTTTCACTGAAGATAAAACAGCATTTATCTTACATTAAAACCATACTCTCCATCTGATCATTGTAATGACCACAGGCCTTCCTTAGTGTATCAGTAATCTGCATGCTTGATGTAAAGGACACAATTATTTGCTTTTTTTTTTTTAAATCACTGTCATCTACTGACGTTCCCATTTTAATTGTTACTTTGAAGTGAGCTCTTGGTTTCCAACTGTTTGGTATTCTGAATAATTGTGGACAGTCATTTTGTACCATGTCATTCTGACTTTCAAGCACTAAATAGCTCAATAATTATTCTATACAGGTAGTCCTCGACTTACAACAGTTCATTTAGTGACCATTCAAAGTTACAACGGCACTGAAAAAAGTGACTTATGACCATTTTTCACACTTACAACCATTTCAGAAGCCCCAGGATCATGTGATCAAAATTCAGATGCTTGGCAACTGGTTCATACTTATGACCATTGCTATGTCCCGGGGTCATGTGATCACTTTTTGCGACCTTCTGACCAGCAAAGTCAATGAGGAAGTCAGATTCACTTAACAACCAGGTCACTAACTTATCAACTTCAGCGATTCACTTAACAACTGTAGCAAGAAAGGTCGTAAAATAGGGTAAAATTCACTTAACAAATGTCTCATTTAACAAGAGACATTTTGGGCTCAACTGTGGTCGTAAGTCGAGGACTACCTGTACTGCAAACTGAATGCAAGGTGTGATTTTTGGACTAGCAAATGATGCTCATGCATGATAGTTTTGATATGATGCACACATTTAAGGTCATTATTTATTCCTCTGTCTGTTTATTGGTTGATCTGTTGCATTTAACTGTGAGTTTGGCAGATGACAGGATGAGCTATAGAACTGTACCAACAGCTGGCCAGCATTTGCTTTCAGAACAACCTGAAAGAAAATGAGGAATGGCAGACAGACCTGGCAAAGGATGCAGTTCCTGGAGGCGATTCCATTATTACCTTTGGAATATACAATATACTGTCTGTATGAAAGCAGACACCCCTCTGCTTATTTTTGCAGTTTCCAAGACACAAATATGTTTGCACAATCTGGAAATGATGCAGATTCTTCTGAGAGCTCTTAATCACCCCTGATTTTTTTTTATTACTTATTTTGGGCCCTGCCATATGGATTTCAGGTATGCTTTATCCTGAAGGAGAGAGAGAATACATTCTTGGCATGCAAAAGGCCCCAGATTTAATCCTCGGTTTCTTCAAAGAGGCCAGGCAAAACCTCTAACCTAAAATTTTAGAGTTGCTGCTGAGCAGTGAAGACTGTAACTAAGGTACGGAAGCTAAAATCTGAAAGAAAGCAGCTTCCAATTTTGCTGCATTGGTACAAGCCAGGTTGGTCTAGTGATTAAGGAATCAGGCTAGAAACTGGGGAAATGTGAGTTCTAGTCCTGCCTTAGCCATGAAAACTGGCTGGGTGACTTTGGGCCATTATTTTCTCTCAGCTCACATCATAGGATTGTAGTTGTGGGGAAAATAGGAAGAAGAAGGAGTACGATATACGTTTGCTGCCTTGATTTGTTTGTAAAAAAATAAATAAAGGCAAGATATAAATAAAAAAAAATAAAAAAAAATAAAGCAAGGCCAGAACCAAGGTAGGCCAGAAATGATTTCCTGCTGAAATGTTGAGAAATATTCCAAGAGGATAAGAAAGCCATCTTCTAAGGCAGAGGTGTCAAACTCGCATCGTCACGTTGTCGTCAAGTGACGTATCGCATTTTTTTTTCTTAAACCGGGGGTGGGCAAGGCCGGGGGGGTTTGACACCCCTGTTCTAAGGCAATGGATGTGAAATGCTCCCAATTTGATAGTCAAGGATCAGGAATAGGGAATTTTCTCCTTTCTGTCTTTCCCAATAACAATTCCATTCATGCTGAGCTTGATATGCTAACCATGGTTATAAAGAGATGTTCTTGTTTTCATTCAAATGTTAAGCCGGTTTTCAAAGGCACTCAGGAAGATTCCTTCCTATATCATTTTTTGTTTTGCCCCTGATAAAGGGGGAATATTGGTCAAATCCGCAAACTGTAACAAGTGTAGAGTCATATGGAAATTACGAACTTCAGACATCATGGATTCAAGCCTTTCATGGTCATATGTGAGGTGAATGGCAGAGAATGCCCTGTCTTTTTTATGCTATGGTTTGTGGTAATTCCCATACTGCAGCATTTATTTATACAAGGAAGAATCCAAACTAACTTTACAGTCAATATTTTTAATTTAAATATTTAAATTTCTTCCTCTATAAGATCATTTTCATAAGTTGTACCAGAATCAACATTTATAAAACGGAGAAGCTGTATATTGTTTAAAACATGCCTTAGAAAGCCAGACAGAAAGAAACATAAACTTTGACCGGCTTTTTCTTATGAAATAATATCACTGCATCAGCAATGGTTTCCTGATGTTCAGGAAATATATCAGACACAATGCAAAAATCTGGGTTGCCAAAATAAGTTTCATACAACCTAGAAAGAATAAAAGTGGAGCTTTCTTTAGGTCAAATGTGTTTCCTGATGCCCTCATGGACTCTCTTGGACAAGAAAACTGAAGTGATTGCCATTATTCATTCCAAAGTTGTTGTTGTTGATGATGATGATGATGATGTTGTTTAGACTAGTCTGCCGATTTGAGATGGTTTGTGTTCTCGCAGCCAAGGACAGCCAGAAAAGGGATTGTCAATCAAGTCAAGATGGAGGTGTTAACCTTGTAATCAAAACCCCTTTTTTACATGCATCACACATGTGACACCAATATAAAAGGACAGGGCTTCAAACGTATGGTCACAGTTTATTCTTTTATTTTATTTATTTGTATCGTAACCTTATATAAACAACTCAAGACAGTGAACATAATATCCTTCCTCCTCCTATTTTCCTCACAACAACATCCCTGTGAGGTGGGTTGGGCTGAGAGAGTGACTGGCCCAAAGTCACCCAGCTGGCTTTCATGCCTAAGGCAGGACTAGAACTCACAGTCTCCTGGTTTTTAATCTGGTGCCTTAACCACTAGACAAAACTGACTCTGTTGTTCCCATCTCAATTACTTATTTTTTGCCAGTTGCCATCTTAATTTTTTGACACTCTCCCCACTCTGTAAATGTTCCTGCTAACCGCAGGTGACCCTGCCTATCTTTTCAAGATCAGGCAAGGAAGGTTAGATGCTTCCACAACTAAATATTAAAACAATTCAGCCCATGCTGAAAAATATTGTTTTCCCCATCTGAGATCCTTTTCTGAATCCTTTTATCTATCCTCAGTTAAACATGTGGTAAGCAGGTGAAAGCTGTTTTCAAAGAGTATACCATTAATACCCTTTAACCGAGGTAGGAATGTTTAACTCTCTCTTCTGCTTTTAGAGCAAACATTTTTTTTTTCATTTTATGCTGCTGTTTGCTGCCAATTGTGCTTCAATGCACGCTGTCCTGACGGCTCCTATAAATCTTTTTTTTTCCTTTGTTTTAATTGCACTTTTGAAATCAATTGTGTCCCTGTCTATAAAATCATGGAGGGCAGCCTAGATCTTTTTTATTTTTTAGTGTCAAATTTTACACAGATGTTTTAACCGAGGCCAGCATTTCCAGCGTAGAACAAGATGGTGCCTGCCATTGGAATGCGGAGTGTGGGAGTTCCAAAGCTGCTTTGAACGGGAACGGATGGAGGGAAAGGGGAGGAAGCCCAGCACAGTCTGAAATCATTATTCATGCTTGCCCAGTGCAAGTTTCATTGACAATATTCCATGCAGCTTCCCTGTGGATGGATCGCTTCCAATCATTCAGCTCTGGGTAGGGAGCTGATTTGAAACAATCTGCATTTGCCCACAAAATGGAACTTTGAAGTTCTGACAAATTTCCTTTTTATAAGTCATTGTCAGCAAGGATGATAACATACAGTACAGGTAGTCCTCAACTTACATAGTTCATTTAGTGACTGTTCAAAGTTACAACGGCACTGAAAAAACAGTGACTTACGACCGCTTTCACACTTACGACCATTGCAGCTTCTCCAGGGTCAAAATTCAGACACTTGGCAATTGACTCATATTTATGACGGTTACAGTGTCCCAGGGTCATGTGGTCACCTTTTGCGACCTTCTGACAAGCAAAGTGAATGGGGAAGCTAGGTTCACTTAACAACCGTATTACTAACTTAACAATTGCAGTGATTCACTTAACAACTGTGGCAAGAAATGTCGTAAAATGGGGCAAAACTCACTTAACAAATGTCTTATTTAGCAATAGAAATTTTGGGCTCAATTGAGGCCGTAAGTTGAGGGTTACCTGTATACTTTTTGACCAAGGAGGGACCGACAAATTTCCTTTTTATAAGTCATCAGCAACGATAATAACATACAGTAGTTCCATTTTCCTTGTCTGGTCTCTTAATTAAGTCTTTTAAAAAGGAAAACATGGAGTGTGCTTTTTTTATGGGAAATAAAAACTCTGTATTGGAAAATCAAAAGGAAGATAAGAGAACAAGAAAAAAAGGGTATTAATTTTGAACCTTTAAGACCAGAGCATCTTTTTCCAGGGAAGCTTAGATACCCAGAAAAAAATTGAATTTGGAAGGAAAGTCAGGCTTCTAAAGCAGTGTTTCTTAACCTTGGCAACTTTAAAATGTGTGGACTTCAGCTCCCAGAATTCCCCAGCCAACCATGCTGCAATTTTGAAAATCAAGAAATCAAGAAATGATCATTTCCTGATGTGAAAACATCAACCTGCTTGCATTTTATCTTGGATAGACCATCTCTTCCCAACCAAATAGGAAAACAGTATACTGTAACTGTCTGGCTTGGTGAAACAAGAATATATTTTGTGCAATAGGAGGCTTAAATGGTTTAGAGCAATAAAAAAATAAATAGCAGAAGGAACAGTTACGATGTTTGTATGCCTACTTTCTAGCATAATAAAAAAAATTGTTAAAGTTTAGATTGTTGATAAAAGGGATTCACTCTTTTCAGGGACTCAGTTTCAAGTGTCAGTTTGTTTAGGGCTCAAAGGTCAAGCCGGCACTTCAGATGACTCCCACAGGCCAAACAGTAACCAGGAAGCAAAATTATAATCAGCGCAGCTGATAAAAAGATTGGTGTAACATGAGTCATCAACCAGGTACTGGCAAAGACATGGCCCTTGAAATCTAGCACAAGGTTTCGTGAAACACTGTTTCTTGGAAACCAGGACTCTCCAAACAACTTGAAGATGTTCTGCGTGGCAGTCCCCATATCTAAGCGAAGGATTTATGTTTTTCTCTCTCGTTCTCTGGCTCTTCTTTTTCTTTCTCTGCCAAATGTTAGACAATCACAAGCCTTCTACTGCAGGTTATACAATCTAACCCCAAAGATGGGCCTTTTCCAGAGCTCCCTCTGAGGTCTCCTAGCAACTCTATGGCAGGAAAATTTCATGGGATTCCATATTTGCCCTTGTGGATCTCCCTCAAGTCCTCATATTGTGTCCTTTTTAAGATGCCCCCAAGTGTGCTATGATCGCCCAAACTTTTCCAAATGCGAGGGCCACACTGATAAATTCTGTGTGTGTGTGTGTGTGTGTTTTTAAGGGATGCTAACCACACATTCCCGTATCAGGTGCCAAATATCTTCACCAAGCTACACAGCTGTGCAAAATTAGATGTCACATTTTATTATCTGATTGTGTTTTCTTTTTTTCTTTCCCAAAAAGGTATTGTTGTGTCAAACTCTCTTTAGTACTGTAAAGGCTAGTCAAAGACTAATAAGGATATTTGATTTGAATCAGTTCACAAGTCAAAGAAATATCCTAACTATGAATGAGTCTACAACTGAGGGGGGAATCAGAAAATAAGGGGGAGGGGCAGGCTGGCACTTAGAGAAAGGAAAAAAAATATTGAAGGAAGTACCCATCTCCTTTCCCTCAAAGCACTGCATGTTTGAAGCTGAATAACATTGTGAACCTCACAATGTACCTCCTTCTGTCTTTAGCTGAATGATCAACCTCAACCTTGCTGACTCCTGTAGAAAGGAAAAGGTTTACTCATAATAGGGGAATCTAAGCTTCTGTCTACAGACAGGTACAAGAATGAAATACAGGTAGTCTTTGACTTACATCAGTTCATTTAGTGACCGTTTGAAGTTACAAAGGCACTGAAAAAGGGACTTCTGACCATTTTTCACACTTATGACCAGGGGTGGGCTTCAAAAATTTTAGCAAGGGGTTCTCTGCCCGGGTCATGAGTGGGCACCGCATGGGCGGGCTGCGGGTGCATGCTGTGTAGGCGGGTCGCAGGTGCGCATGCGGGTGGGTCATGGGTGCATGCACAGGCGGGTCATGCGCATGCACATGCGCAGTACAAAAAACAAGATGGCGGCACCTATGGTGCCGCCAAGAGAACCGGCTCGGGGGCGTGGCAGACCTGGGTCGCTGCTGGTTCCAGCGACCCAGGCCGCCAAGTTACTACCGATTCTATAGAACCGGTCCGAACCGGTAGGAACCCACCTCTGGGGGGGGCGTTTTTGCCCTCCCCGGGCTCCGGAGGCTTTCCTCGAGCCTCCGGGAGGGCGAAAACGGCCTCCCCAGGCTCCGGAGGCCCTCTGGAGGCCATAAATGAGCCCGTTTCCAGCCTTCCTGAACTTCCGGTAGGCCCGTTTTTCACCCTCCCCGAGCCTCCGCGTGTGCCCTGCACTTACCTGCATCCAAAACAGGCCGCATGGGGATTCCTGGGAAGGGCGGGGTGGGGTGAGCAGGGCCAGCCAGGAGTGGGATTTGGGGGTTCTCCGAACTGCACAGAATCTTAACTAGAGGTTCTCCCGAACCCCTGCGAACCCCCAGCAGCCCACTCCTGCTTATGACTGTTGCAGCATCCCCATAGTCACATGATCAAAATTCAGACACGTCAACTGACTCATATTTATGACAGTTGCAGTGTCCCAGGGTCATGTGATCACCTTCTGACAAGCAAAGTCATTGGGGGAAGCCAGATTCACTTAACCACCATGCTACTTACTTAACAACTGCAGTAATTCACTTAACAACTATGGCAAGAAAGGTCATAAAATGGCAAAACTCACATAACAAATGTCTCACTTAGCAACATAAATATTGGGCTCAATTGTAGTCATAAGTCGAGGAGTCCCTGTATAGTTGCCTTGAAGATGCACTTGATCCCTGCATCTTCATGGATACGTTCATGAAGTTTCTTCAGCAACGTTATGGACGTTTTTTGTGATTGTTTTGTGTGAGACACACAAACACACACACCCTTTTTCACAGTCTATTTTGATTGCTGGAGATTTCTTGGACTCTCATCCAAGTCCAACCCTGCTTTGCTTTCTCAATTTCAGTGAAAGTTGGCTAAGAAGCGGCACCTGCTGTGACTGACAGCTGAACCGATTTTGAATTTGAGAAAATGCAGCCCTCAACAAAAGGAAAACCCTTGTAAATTAACACAAATTCTGTTGATTAATGAGTGGCTACATTCAGCTGTCACTCTGAATCATTCCAGCTTTCTTAACATGAGTGATATCATTACAAGCTTTTCCTTTTCAATGTGCTGATAAAGAGTTTCGGGTTCCTTTATTGTACAGATTTATGCTGACTTTTAATAATGGTCATCTTTCTTTTCTAGTAGCAATAGTAGGTAAAATAAGAGAACCATATTGGTTTGCAAAGGCAAAAAATTAGGAGGAATTTTATTTTGTTAGTCAGAAAAGGTGCTGCCAGATTCTTCCTGGTAGGCAGAATTATACTTTTTAACCTGGCTGGATTAGCTGTAAAGAAATACAGGTAATGGCTCACGGGAGGAGGTGGTGGTGAGATGGCCAAATTCTGCCCTGCATGTAATATTTTTTGAAATATGAAAATGTTCCCTGTGCTCAGTCTCAAGAGAGCAGCAGAGGTTAGCCTGCAGTTCCTTTATTAAATCATTCATCAATGTATAGTGCCAGTTTCAGAGACTGATGTTTTCAGGACTCTGTTGAAACATTTGACCCCAATGGGGTAAATTTTGCTGGGCAGATGGCCACCACCGCAGGATAGATTAAGGTATGCAGGGGCTAAATTCTGGCCTAGAAAAGAGCAATGCTCTCTTATCTCTGTTCAATACGGCAAATTTATTTTATCTTTAAACAAAGTGGTCTGTCTTTAACATTCCGAAATGCAATACAATTTTTTTCTTATAGGATCTTATAGGATCACACACACACACACCAGAGGTGGGTTCCTCCCGGTTCGGACCGGTTCATCCGAACCGGTAGCGACCCGCTGGTGATGTCACGATGATGTCACGGATCCAGTTCGGTCAGTGCCGGTCCGTGGGCGCTGCCAACTTTTTTTTGAATTTTTTTTTATTTTATTTTTTTGAATTTTTTTTTTCCTTCTGCACATGCGTAGAAGCTGAGTTTCCGGCACTGCACATTTGTCGCCATCTTGTTTTTGGCTTTTTAAAAAAAATATATATTTTTTTGCACTGCGCATGCGCGCGTGCACGAAGCGTGCACGCGGCCACGCGGCGCGGGAGGAAGCGAATCGGCAGCGAGGTAAGTTAGAACCCACCCCTGACACACACACATGACTTGGTTTGTTTAGTGACCATTCAAAGTTACAATGGCACTGAAAAAAGTGACTTATGACCGTTTTTCATGCAGCACCCCCATGGTCACATGATCAAAATTTGGAAGCTTGGCAACTGACTTATATTTATGACATTTCCAGTGTCCTGGGGCCATGTGATCACCTTTTGTGACCTCCTGAGAAACAAAGTCAATGGGGAAGCCAGATTCACTTCACAAACATGTTACTAACTTAACCACTGCAATGATTCACTTAACAACTGCGGCAAGAAAGGTTGTAAAATGGGGCAAAACTCACTTAACAAATGTCTCGTTTAGCAACAAATGTTGGGTTCAATCGTGGTTGTAAGTTGAGGACCACACATACACGCACACACACACGTGTGTGTGTGTGTGCGTGTGTGTATAAAACCCAGTCCTGGACTTACAACCACAATTGGGACTAGAATTGCTAAGCGGTGTGGTTGTTAAATGGTCATCACATGACCATACCTGATTTTATGACCATTTTTACCATGGTTATTAAGCGAATCTCATGCTCATTAAGTGAATCTGGCTTCCCTAGTTGACTTGCTTGTTGGAAGCCATTTGGGAAGGTGGCAAGTTGCAATCCCATGACCACATGACACTACAATCATTGTAAATGTGAACTGGTTGCCAAGCCCCCAAATTGTAATAAGGTGACCATGGTAGTGGTGGAAAGGTTGTAACTTCGAGGATGGATCGTAAGTCCCTTTTTCTGAGGCTGTTGTGACTTCAAACTGTTGTTAAACATATGGTCATAAGTCAGGACTACCTGTTATCTCCTCCCCACACCCCCTGGTTCTCATATATACAATGTATGGCAAGTATAAATATTTACAGTGGGGCTTTTAAGTGGGGTGGCCTAAATGCTTATAAACACCACAATTGATAGAGGGATTAAAAAGGGGGAGATTAGAAGCCAATAACTCTTTTCACTTTTTTTTGTTATTTTGTTGTTGGTATTTGTTTCTTTTTTAAAATGCACAAACAATAAGTAACAATAGTACAGAGGCCTTAGTATTAAGAATTAAGGAGACACCTATATTATATATGCAGTTGTTTATTAATTTCACATTTAGCTTTAGATGCAAAATACTACTGTTCCCCAACAATATAATGTACGACTTGTATTTTACAATAACAGAACAATATGTTTAAAAAAAATAAGAAAAGAACCCCCCCTCAAATCCTCATTGGTCCTCAGTATTTTAGAAGCAATCAGCATAGACGTCTAGAGCAGTGTTTCTTAAGCTGTGGTCGAAAAACTCTGGGGCAAAAACTCGAAGAGCATCTCAGTGGTGTCCAAAATCAAAATTATTTGCCAGTCTATGTTAAAAAAATAATACAACATTGAGATCCCATCAAACAATTGTGTGAAGCAATAGTGGCGGCAAATTCATCCATTTTAATTTCTAATATGGTAAATATTGATAAATATAACCTTTAAAAAAACCTCTATTGGGGTCATTTTTAAAAATGGGAAGAGGTCCTGAAAGAAAAAAGTTTAAGAAATACAACTCTAGATTATTATTTATTGTATGTCCCCCCACTTAGCATGTTTTCTTCCAGCTTTATCTATTTCAGATGACATACTTTTATCCATACAGTGTTTGTTTCTGAACATGTACGACAGGAGAAATATTTTGAAAAATATTTTGGAAAGCTAAATAATGTTTGCAACAACTTTCTCATGTGAAGGCGTCTTTAGAACCTAAGAATAACACACAGTTGAAGTGTCTCATTGTACACTGTATTCTTATATTTCGCAACAACCTCTCTTGCAGTTGCTCCTATGTAGGGTGTGGTGTTAACTGACCATAACAGTAAATGTAATGATCTTGAGTAGAACAAATGTTTGTGGTGTAACGCTGTATATGTTTACCCAGAACTGTGCCTGTGCTAGTAACTTGGGGTAAAGCAGTAGGTGTGCCTCATTTATTTCACATCAGGATAAAATAATCAGGATTATATTTTTATGCTTTATGACTGAATAAATTCCCACTGAATGCACTTCTGATGAGAATATAATGTAGTAAAAACAGAGGTGTTGTATAATCGAGAATAATTCTCCAGAAAATAGTGTTCTTGTTGGTAAATAAAGATTGGGTACACACGGCTTTATTAAAATGGAAACATTTATAAAGCAATTAGAATAACTGTGCATAAGACAGCTTTGACTTCTAATACTGAAAACAGAATTTAAAGTTAACACCCCTCCAAATCAGACTACATACTATGAAGTTTGTTTACATTTTCTGTACTCTACAGATTCCTGCAGTTCAGAATTTCTCAGTATGATTGGCATTGGTCACAAAACCCTCAATGTATCCATTGGAAGTTCACACTTCCTATTCTCATGATATCCTTGCTTTATATCAGGGGTGTCAAACTGGTGGCCCGTGGGCCGGATGCATCACGTGCAGGCCATGCCCACCCTGGCTCCGCAAAGGCAAAAAACGTCGCTATAGGTCACGTGACGCAATAGAGTTTGATACCCATGCTTTATATGAAAACATTCAGTTTGTCAGCAAACTAGCACACATGGATCAGTTTCTAGCTTAACCCTATCTCAAGGGCTCTACATCACCGCCATCTTGTTTTTCACTTCTGCGCACGCGCAGAAGCTGGATTTTCAGCACTGCGCAACGCATGCGTGCCCACGTGGCGCAGGAGGAAGCAAACCGGCAGCGAGATAAGTTAGAACCCACCCCTACTCTAAAATGGGTAACATTTAAATATGATTTTAAAAGAAAATCTCCTCTAGTACTTAAAATAACTTCCTGGTGTAGGAAGCCCCCCCCCCTCCCCAGATTAAAATATTCTTTATTCTTAATATTAAAAAGAGGCAGGATAGAATATTTCCTCTAAAGGAGAAGAGGAGAAAAAACCTTAACAAAGCCGGAAAGCAGCCCCGGTCTTCCTGCCACAGCCTCAAGCAGACGCTTGAACAGGCTGGTCTTTAGGAATGGAGATTTTGTATCCATTCAGAAAGACTGGGCCAATACATTCATATGGAAAGAGACTCCAAATAAGCAACACAATTAGGCAAGCCAAAGCTGATAAGATTAGCTCAAACACCTAGGATTTGCATTTCCCTTTTTGCCTGTAGAGCCAGGCATGACCCCTACATGATCCCATAGGAATCTGGCAACAGCCATTAAAATATTAAAGGACACATTCTTACACAGGAACAGCCATCTCAATCATAAAGCCCCCAAAACCCACCTACTCTCAACCCTATTTTGTCAGCCACCCCAGAAACATGCTGCTGTCCCTGAAGTTTCTGGCATCCAAATAAACAGAGACCTTCTTTTCTGAAGCCTGCCTCCATTTTATTTCCAGCGTCTTTCTCCCGGCTTGGAACCGGACTGGGTTTTTCCTTCCAACACTGGTTATAATGTCTCCCATCTCATACCTATCACCTCACGCATATAATGCTCTAGAACCAGGAATTTATTATTAGAGAATGCTAGATTTACTAGCATCCAGTTTGGGTATCAAACTTTCATGCTTAATACTGTTCTAGGGAAGTGCCTGGAAATAGAGCACATGCTTTGTTTTCAGTTCAGAACAAATCAGCCAGAGGTGGGTTCCTGCCGGTTCGGACCAGCTCTATAGAACTGATAGTGGGAATTTCCCCCTGCTCACTGAACTGGCAGCGATGGCTGGCTGGACACGCTCCTGAACCAGCTCTCTCAGCGGCGCCTATGGCGGCGCCATCTTGTTTTTTGCTTCTGCGCATGCGCAGAAACTGGTTTTTTTCCTTCTTTTGCTTTCTTTCAGCTAATAGAGATGATAGATAGATAGATAGATAGATAGATAGATAGATAGATAGATAGATAGATAGATAGATAGATAGATAGATAGATAGATAGATAGATAGATAGATAGATGATAGATAGATATGATGGATGGATAGACAGACGAGAGAAAGAGAGAGTATTTTTTTTCATTAGCATTCTTTAACACTATTTGACATCTAACAACACAAGCTGCCAGCAAAGTCAGAAGCAGCGAGATGCAGGCACAGACACAGAGGAACATTTGATTTACTGTATGTCTTCCCATTCCTGTTGGATTTGTTGCTGTCTTGATTCAAATAATTTAAAAATATTTTTTAAGTTCAGTAATGCAGTTTATTAAATTTTTTGCTTGAATAAGTAGAAAAACATGAGGATGGTTATAGCAATAATATAGTATTGCCCCAGTGGGCCAAAACCACAGAAACACATTCTGGAAAGCTGTGATCAGGACAAGAGTCACGCACATACACATTGCCAAAAACAACGTAACAAAGACAGACACAGAACAAGGGAAGTATAAAACTTCCAAAACAATCTTAAATAGTGTTTTCACTTTGACTTCTATGCCCTCTGAATATTCGGATGGTCACATAAGCATGCACAGAGCAGATTCTCCTTGACACCTGAACAAAGCAGCCAAAGTCAATAGCAATAGCACTTAGACTTACATACCGCTTCACAGTGTTTTACAGCCCTAAGCAGTTTACAGAGTCAGCAGATTGCCCCCAACAATCTGGACCCTCATTTTACCGACCTCAGAAGGGTGGAAGGCTGAGTCAACCTTGAACCAGTGAGAATCAAACTCCTGGCAGTGGGCAGAGTTAGCCTGTAATATTGCATTCCAACCACTGCACCACCACTGCTCAATGTTGTACTTGACATTTGCAGTATTCCTTCTGTATAAAACACCATTGTGCATACATTTATTTGCTTTCTTTTGGAGTTTAAGCCATTGTGCTACACATAAACTCCAAGTTCCCCTTAGCAGTGAACTGATCGAAAAGGTAAGAGGCAGGGTGGGGAAGAAGCAATGACCAAGCTTCTTCTTGTTTGGGTTACGATGTTCTGCTCAGCTGCTGTCCAAAAAACCTATCTTCATGATGATTCTGCTGTATGTGGTGTCAAACGTCAGATCCAAAACACAGAATGACCTGGTATATCCTATTTTAGAGAGGAGCTTATGTAAGGGGCTAGCCTTTAGTTTTTTCCCCAAGTGGCATGCAGGAATAGTCCATTGGGGAAGGTTATTCTTAAGAGTCCACCCATAGAGAACACCTTCTGATTTGGAATGCCGGTTGATTGGCAAGAGATGGGCCATCAGACCACCATTGCTAGGTTTGATCTGCCCTCGCCAATGTGTAGTGGCAAAGAAGTAGCACCTAAACATTGCACTTTAGCTGGATGAAAGGTCTTGGGCAAAGTGAATGCTTGTTTCAGGACCTGATGCTTGCAGCAATCCCAAATTTCTTCCCTGCTGAAGGTGGTGCATGAGAGATCCGATAGCTGGGGTGACCAGACAAAGGAGCATTAGAATCTAACATCCTCCTATAATACTGAAAGGCTGATTTTGAAAGTCATCATCACTATACCTCAGATCGTATAAGATGTGATGCCTTTGGACCACTCTACCAATTGCCTCCAATAGCTGCTTCAATTCTCCATCCCCCTTTAAAGGATCTTGAAAACATCGCCTGTTTTGTGAGACATTGAATTTAGGACAAAGGAAGATAAATGACAACAAAATCTCATGCAAAAATTGGAGGCAATGATTGCTTCAACTTACTCCTAAATAAATGTACAGTATAGAACCTGCAGCTTAGGTTGTGGGAAACATTAAAGCCAACTCCACATCTACAGAACAAGATTTATGAATTATATCTGCAGGCAGAGCATGTCTTCCAACATTTTTGTACATTTTGTTCATTGTTATTCATTTGTTGGCTGAATGTGATTTTTATGTCATCAGGTAACTTAGGGAAATTGTTTTCATCCATTCTTTCAAAAGACTTGAAAGGTTTGGAATGATAAATATGCCCCGTTACGAACTACAAAAATTGCAGGGGAAAATCTGAGTCTCCCATAAAAGATGTGTAAATAAATATGATTTAAATGTGCATTGGCAAATAATGTGTTTCCTATTTACTATCTGATTTCTTTGTATTTCAATTTTTTATTTTATTTAATGAAATACTAACAGTAATTAACAAGAGTATGTAAAATGTTACCGAAGGCACGCAAATAAATTGAAAATCAGTATGCTACCATTATAGAAGCCACAGATCACTTTTCATAACCAATCCACGTACCTGTAATCATAGGAAGAAAATAGTCACAGCTTATAGCTATTTTGTGCAATGGTGAAAATGGTTTATTACTGAAACAAAGAACTAAATCAGATTTTCCTCCCTACTTGATTTCAGCAAGAACTGAACAATCCAATGCTGTCATCCTTTTATAAATGTGTAGTGAACCAAGCCCAGAAATGAGGTGAAATGGATTTTTTTTAGTCACGGCCCTGTACCTTGTGAATGTGTTTAGCTCTTCTGTGTGAACTGTATTGGGCTGAATAGCCGCACCCTCTCTTTCCTTTCTTCATCCCAGTTTGTTTCCCACGTTAGTCCAGAAAAAAAAGTAATTGAATTGACAACCAGCCATAAGGCCCATATGTTTGATTCAGCTTAGCAGATAGAATGATCTCAGCTACTATGATGTGTAAGCCCTAACTTATGGCTTAGCACAGGTGCAACTGCACACCGCATCTCCTTCAACCTTTTCACTCCTGTCTGCCATTTTGTGTGCTTGCCCTGCTTCCTTATGTGCATGTCTGTCCTCACACAGTCTCGTTCTTGCTTAATCCATTGTTGACACATTCCTTACCTACTCTGTCAAATGTGTCTCTGTCCCTCCTCGTCCCACCAATGGGCTTCCCAGCCTTCTCTTTAACCCCCCTGCACAATGTTTTACCCATTTTCCCCTTGTTGCCAAGTTCCTCTTCTTGTTATCTGAGACAGAAAACAATCTGTCCTGTGGGGTTCTTGGTACTCTCTGAGCTTGGTTGCTGTCTTATTTTATAAAAAATTTATTTATTTTATAAAATTTATATGCCGCCCAACTCCCGAAGGACTCTGGGCGGTCTTGCACATATTTTCTTTCTAATGTCTTCAAGAAAACAACCAAGCTCAGAGAGCACCAAGGATCCCACAGTTGAATCCTGAGCTACAAATATTGTCTTTCATTAGTACAGTCTGTCCTTCAAAAACAGACTGCCATGGCCAATTTTCCAGGTATCACTCCTATTGCTCTTCTGATTACTCTGCTATGTGTAGGTGTCAGACAACAGTGTGTGGGCTGTGTGTTTATGTGATTTGTGTATGTTTGTGTACATGTATCAAGATATGCATGTGCACCAGGGGTGGGTTCTGGCTTACCTCGCTGCCGGTTTGCTTCCTCATGCGCTGCGCGGGCGGGCATGCCTTGCACGCGCGTGCTTCGTGGGCGCACGCACACATGCACAGTGCTAAAAACCCAGCTTCTGCGCATGCGCAGAAGCAAAAAACAGCTTCAGTGCGTGCGCAGAAGCAAAAAACAAGATGGCGGCGCCTATGGCGCAGAGAGAGCTGGTTCGGGGGCATGTCCAGCCGGTCATTGCTGCCGGTTCGGCGAGCGGGAAGAAATTCCCACTACCGGTTCTATAGAGCCGGTCCGAACCGGCAGGAACCCACCTCTGATGTGCACCTTCTTAAAAATACAGGTAGTCCTTGACTTAAAACCACAATTGAACCCAAAATTTCTGTTCCTAAGCGAAACATATGTTAAGTGACTTTTGCCCCATTTTACAATCTTTCTTGCCACAGTTGTTAAGTGAATCACTGCAGTTGTTAAATTAGTGACACGGTTGTTAAGTGAATCTGGCTTCCCCCTTGATTTTGCTTATCAAAAGGTCACAAAAGGTGATCACATGACCCTGGGACACTGCAACTGTCATAAATATGAACCAGTTGCCAAGCATCTAAATTTGATCCCATGACTGTGGGGATGCTGTAACAGTCATAAGTGTGAAAAACGGTCATAAGTCACTTTTTTCAGGGCTGTTGTAACTTTGAACCATCACTAAATGAACGGTTGTAAGTTGATGACTATCTGTAACACCTCCCACTTTCTGCACCAGTATATATGCCCATTTTTCAAAAGTCCATGTAACACTCAGCCCCAGCAGTGTAAATTGACATAAAACATGATGCTCTCTTCACTAAGTATGCACTGCAAAATCCATACAATTAATCCATGGGTTAGTGTGACACGGGAATCAAGATGGAAACACTTCGAAGAAACGACAAACAAGTTTTCTTTGAGCTACCTACTTACCTGAGGGATAGTCTAAATATAGAAGTTGCTTTCCGGCAGGAATAATTTTCATTCCACAACCAATTAATTTTAAAACTGTTTCAATGCATTAAGCTTGATAGGCTAAAATAAGTAGACATGATGAGTGTTTTGGAATCTGGACATGTACTGACCTGTCGTCCCCATCCCGGAAGCTAACTCCAACGGAAAGGGATTGGGCCATCTGGGAGAAGGAGGCTTTCGCGGTGAGGTGGGCGTTACTCACTTGGCAACATTTGTTAGAAGGAGCTCAGCAGGCATTTGAGGTGTGGACAGATCATAAAAATCTCGAGGCTTTACAAACACCACGGCGCTTAGTTGCTTATCGATTTTACAATATTCTGTTTCATTCCAGGTTTTAAAAAAAAAATTTTTTTTAAGAACAGGTCAGTTCTTTTTACATAAGTATGCTAGCTGAAAATGAGAGGTTGTTTCAGGTGTATGGAATGGAAGAAACTTGGAAACTTGAATTTGGAAAAAAAATCTATTGGGGGGAAAAATTAATAAAGAAATCAAAACACTTTCTCTCCTGGTTGTGACTGATCCAGGAAAAGTAGAGAATCCTTCCAAACCTATGATATGCAGAATCTACCACTGCCATTTCTCAGTGAAATGTCTTCAGTGTATATTGGATTTCGCCTTCCACTCAGTACAAGCATTTGGAAAGTCTGATCTAATGCATATATATTAGAGCTGTCACAAGAGCCTTTTAAAATAAACATGAGTCAATTGTTTCAAAGCAGCAGTGTAAATTGCTGCACAAAACTTTATAAATCAAACAAAATTTTCACGATAGGTATAAAATACAAAATTATATAAAATACAAAATAAATGAACAAATCTAAGAAACCTCTGGTTTGTCTGATAAGAAGCCATAAACAGAACTCTCTTCCACCCCACCCCACCCCACCCTTATTAATACCAACCAGAATCTTCCCTGGAGAAAGGAAGGGAACCACTACAATAGTTATGCCTTCACTCCCAACCCCATGAGCTGGCCATTATACTATAATTAATAGCACTGAAGACCTCTGCGAAATCAAGGAGGGCCAAAATGGATGCACTGCCACCATCTTGAATCTGTCAGGGATCATCAATAAGTTCAGTCAGTGCTGTCTTAGAACTAGAACCAGTTTGAGTCCTGACTGAAAAGGATCCAGATAATATGCTTCTTCTAGAATCCTGTGGATCTGTAGGCTAAGCAACCACATTCAGAAGAATCAACTACTTATTTTCCTTAGTTGTATACTAAGCTTGGGATGTTATTCTGGCCTCCAGTTTTGATGAAATACGTGTCCTTTTCATTAGCTCTTCCATCATTATAGCAATCTCATACAAGCTCTACTGGATACACGTTTTCTCATCCTTAACTATTCTTATTATCTTAATATTTGAGCATGAGCTTCCACAAAGACTTAGAACCCACGATGGTATCCTTCATATGTATCGTATTCAATAATTCCCAACTAAAATGAAGTCCTATATCTATCTATCTCTCTATCTATATATATATCTATATATATATCTAACTATATATTTATC
>QLTV01003253.1:5436168-5473796 GCA_003457575.1 Thermophis baileyi
CACACACACACACACACACACACACAGTTTCACATACATGGATACACACAGAGATACAATTTAGTTTTCAGCTATTAAAGGTTATTTGAATTAACATTAAATTGCAAATACTTTTGCTCAGGCTTAATAAATGCAGAGAAAAGTAATTTATTTGAAGCTTCTCTTGCAAACTCAGTTCTAAAGTATACGAGAACTTCCTGAACTAGTCTATTGCCACTAATTGTTTAAAACTTAACTTCACTCGGTCAGAACCTGGGATCATTTCTTCAGCTGAGCAAATAGTTCTGCAGCCTGCTTCTGTAGCTATCAGCTTCTCCACTTTAACCTAACTTCTAAAACACATCTTCATATTCAAACCAGTGGTGGGTTTCACTTACCTTTGCTACCGGTTCGGGAACGGGAGCACACGCTTTGCGCGCGCACCGCTTCTGCGCATGCACAGAAGCTCCGTGATGATGTTCTGCCGGGTGGGCGGAGCCTCCCGCCGCTGCTACCAGTTCGTCCGAACTGGGCCGAACTGGTAGGAACCCACCACTGATTCAAACTCAATTTTATTTGATGCCACAGAATGTATTATCAAACTATTCAACCAGAGGAGGGCAAGAAATAGTTTGCATTACCAAAATGGAGCAGTGAAATATATTTCCACATACAAGAGAACCAACTGAGTTTTCCCTTATATTGCAGCTTTAAATCAGACCTTTTTTGCTTAAATACTACTTGCAAAAACCAATAAACTTGCTCAAAACACCACTTACAATTAAAAAAAAATCAGGATAAATCCTTATAATACATTCCGTTCTTTCACCAAAGCTTCATGTATGACCCACTACATTTTTGCTTTTCATTATCAATAATAGCATGTAATGATAATTCAGAAACACGGTTCCACCAGAATATTAGCCAGAATGCAAATTTAGGCCACCGGCCACACAAAAGCCATAATAAAAAAAATCCCATTTTGCAAATTATGAAATGACTGAGATTTCTCCAAAGTACTAGCATGTCTCACAAGATGTGTGTAACTTGGGAGGAACCACTCTGAGCCAGAAAAGGTAACACAATTAAAAGTATACCACATATAAGATTATAGTATTATTTTTTTAGTGAGATGGTGCTCTTTTAATGACACTTGCTAAATTTGTTCCAGAACTTTAAGCAATGTTACTCTTGTTAATCACCCTTCTCCCATTCTATGACTAAAGCCTTGCCAATCTTTTTATTAAAAATGTCTCTGTGTCTCATTCAGACATCATCACTCTGTGCTTAGATCTGTATCTTCCGTGATCTGAACGAGTTGAATACTTTTAAAGCAGTCTGCCCATTGTTGCAGGCTAATTAACACGCTGCTTAGTTCCATATTGCTAGCTGATATGCTATCTTTCCAGCAAAACCCGTATGATCCTTTGAGCATTCTCTGAATATGCAGCAGTATAAGCTTTGTGAATAGCAGGCCTGGTGTTTGATTAATCCCAGAACTTGCAATTATGAGTAGAGTCGGTGAGTTCTACTGTACTGGACTCAATCACCAAAACAGAATCTTTGGTCTCATTGCAGCTTCCGACAACAGAAGGGTGAAGACCGGTTTTGATGATTGCAACTCGCACTGTAACCAGAGGGATATATTTGGTCACTCCAGCAATCTTTGTGCAATTCCAGCTGTGATGATCCTGCTGAAGTTAAGAATTATGATAAACAAACTTCCAGCAACCAAGACATGGTACAATCCAGTTTTACATACCCCAGAAAGTGACTGTGATTGCTTCCCAAAGTGTATTATACATTGATTTTATCATACTTTCACTGCTAGTCTAACAGGTTTGGGAAACAATGCAAAATGTCTGCCAGACTTGATTGTAAGAGACAACAGTGGCATGAGCACCCTGCAATGCAGCATTCTCTTTTTAAATCACCATCCATTATCTGAGCAAGTTATTGCTTGTCTGCACTTTGTGCTTTGTTCTAAACATTTTTTTACATATTGCCTTCTGCTTGAAGGCTCTCAAAGCAATTTCCACACCTTTTTTAAAATATAAAAAGAAATCTATAGATCAGAAATCAGGAGTAGCTAAATCATTTTTTCTTCTTTTGGGTGGCTTCAAATCAGCCTTGAATCCTGGCAACTACAAGAACGTGTCCCTCCAGTTTTCTTGGCAATATTTTCAGAAGTCACTTGCCATGGTTTTCTTCCCAGTGCTGAGAGAGACTCACAGGCCTCAAATCATCCAGCTGGTTGACATGCTTAAGGCAGGGAGTAGCACCTGGACTTTCCTTCTCCTAATCCAGTGCCTTAAACTCTTGGCCAAACTGGCTCTCAGCCAAACCAATTCCAAACACAAAATGAGAAAGCATACTAGCAAAAGACAGCTGTAATTAAAGTAAAGGCCTGACAGAAGAACATTATTCTCAGGGTTAGATAGAAGCACTCATACTGCCTAAGCATTACTTCTAAAAAGGTCCAGCCCGAAGTCATTACCAATTGCAGTGGTGGGACAAGAATGCCCTGCCTCTACAGATAGAACTGAAAGACAGGCAAAACTTGTATAAAAGCAGATAATGTTCACAAGTCCCAAGTTTCAATTCTTCAAAACTTTAAAAGATTGTAATGAGCAGCATTTTTTGGATCTGAATCAGGAGATGGCACAAATTAACAATAGTATGAACAATCTCACATGAAACCGACAATAACTTGGCTACGCTATTTAATAATAGCTTCAAATAATATGCATCACTAATCAGTCAACCTTAATTTGACCAAAGGCAATGTTTCTGTGCAATTTAGCATGAACCCATTTTCCTCCTATGAACAATGTCTGCAAAACCACAGAGGATTAATTGATGTTATTTTTACATTTAACCCTCCTTTGAGACATGTAGAATTGCTGATTGACTGTTTTCAATGTTAAATGCAGACCTGGTTCACAGGGGGCAGTTTATCAGAAGTGTGTCAAGAAAGGAACACAGCATGTGTTTCTACGTTTTAAATGGTATTACCATAACCTTTTAGTGATAAAAGTGCAAAGCAATGTGAACCATTCCATTTTCTCATGGAAGGGGTTGAGTCGAGTCGTTTATCCATTTTTGGACTTGAGTCTCCTAGAACAGGAATGAGTTGGAGGTATCTCAGTTGTTTGGATGAAATCATTCTCAGAATGGGGCAGCACAAAATCCTCTTGGAATAATTACCCTGTTTTTCATACAATAACTGTTTAGAAATTGCTAAACTATGATTAAGTGTTCTGGACAGCATGAAAATGATGAAATGAAATGCATGCTGAAAGTGTCATTTGGAAGGCTATAGTTTGCCTGCTCCTGTTCTCAGTGCTGATTCTTAGTTTTTCTTCTACTTCATGTTTATTATTTCAGTTCTCTTACACTTCCTGCCCAAATAAAACAAGCTTTGGGTTTATCTTCACATTAAGGATGTAGAGAACATTTCAAAATATGCATTCATGCTCTTAATTTGATAGATTTCCAAATGATCAAAACATGTTTGTTTCAAGCTCAAAACAGTTGGTTTATACTTGAGGCAGCATTTTTCAAAATTTTAAGTCCTTTAAATTCAAACTGGTCAGAATTCTAAATGTGTTTTACATCCTACCCTGTCTTATTTTTTTTTTAAACCAACTATTTTGTAATTTGGAACTGCATAGCCCTACCCTAATCTAGAAAATAAATAATAAGTAAAATGTGGGTTTTCTTCTAAGAAAATTTTCTTATAAATGGGGGGTTTTCCACAGCAATTTTCAACCTTCTCATTGACTAAGTTTCCCCAAAGTAATGTTATAAAATTATAGCATGCAATAAAAACTAAAAATCAGCAAATAGCACTGCATAGCATTTTACCAATATATTCCCGTTTGTATATATTAATATACATATGTTCCTATATTCTTGTTTGTATATAATAACAATTCCCTACAATTCAAGAATTATTTCTCAATTGTGTAGAACTGCGGATGTCTAAAATGCCCATCCAATATTCTAACAATAAGCAATTCTGAGATGATTAGATCAATCATTTCTAATTAACACCAAAATAATTACTTGTATCTAGATATGGCTGACTGCTGAATGTTTTCAAGAATTCCAACAGTGATCCTGGCTTTTCCCAAACAGCAGAAACCCAGAAAGCTGGTTGACAATTCTTTTTCCCAGTCTGAAAAAGCAGACCTTTGAAAAGAATGGGAAAGGTGCCACTGTAGAAGCAAGAGATTCGATGATTCCATGGCTGGATGTCTGGTGGCCCCATTAATTGCTGGAAATTCTGGGAGTTGTAGGGAAGCACAGGGTGCATGATGGCAATCAGCACTTTAGAAGAGGATGTAGTTGAACTCAACCACAGCAACGAAGTGCACCCACTAGATTAAGAAAATCTGTTGTCCGAGGGAACCATCCAAGCCTTGGACATGTACTCTTCAGGAAGTTCAAATACCCTAGGTTTTGGGTAGGCAAGTGGTGACCATGAGCACCAACGAGCCTCCAGGTCCCTTTCCTGATATCTTCTAAGTGCTTGGTCCCATCAGATTTTTTAAAATTGGGAACTGATCTCTTGCATTTAAACATTGTTTATTTTCAGCAATGACTGCAAAGATTACACTTTGATGAATTCTTGGAAAGAATTCTTGGAGTGGAGAGTAAGACTGCTTTCTTGTAATATGGTGCTTTGTGGCTAGCCATGCCTAGCATTGTAGCCATTTTGTAGGAAAGTCTTTCATGGCAAGTGTTATTTTTACAGGACTCAAAATATGCATTCAACCTTTTCAATGCTCTCCCAGCCTAAAATGATGCCCAGGTCTGCACTAAGAAACCTTGGCACAATTACTATTATTTTAAAAGGCAACCACAAGTACATTTGTCTCCTTGTATGACTGCGCCTGAAATATTTGATGCCTTATTTAATACTCATGGAATGTCTGAAGGCAATGGGCAGATTGTATAATCCTAAAATAGACAAATAAGAGCTCAAACATATTTTTCATAATAAAAGTCATCCAAGGAAGTTGAGTTAACAGTTTCCAAATTTTAATAGACACAAGTGAGTCCATTTTAGTTTAAGACTACACTGATTCTTTCTATTGCATATCCCTTCTCAAGAATGTGCATAATTGGAGTCAACAGTTTTCCATTGTTAAAATTAAACAAGAGTACATGATAAATCTTGTTACGGAAAAGCAGCAGCAACGTTTATCTAACGGAGGAGGAGGAGGAAGAGGAAGGAGATGGGGAAATTATAAAGAGTAGCTAACATTTTATAGGTAATAAATACATTCCAAGGTGTAGTATTTCATTCTACCCCAAATTCTTCGAGATACTACTGGTCAAGTTGCTTCTCTTGTGTTAAGTAGCCTTATGACATTTGGTCAGACCAGCCTCTGGAAGACTTCCTAAGCAATCCAGGTGCCAGCTCTCTTTCACAGATGATGAGCAAGGCCAGTCTAGAAACTTATCCTGCCGCCTTGTGCAATGAAGCCTCACGATTCTCCAAGGGAAGCGTGTCAGGATGTTTACAGACTTTGTGAAACTCTAGGACAGCTGTGCTCTTGTCTTCTCTTACCTTGAGGAAAATGAAAGAGGGAGAGGTTACAGAGAATGGCATCGAATAGTCCTAGAGTACAAAAAGTGATCACACAACCACCTATCTAAATATAGCTCCAAACCTCACAGTCTAATTTGGTCACAGAAAACTGGAGAGGCACAGCTACAGTTTCATTAAATAACCTGGCTCATCCTAGAGTACTAGAGTTGAAGCACCGTCTGCCAGAGAATGGGGAAAAAAGAACCACCCATTTGGATCAAGGCAGCAATTAGAAATTTTTCATACTATTGACTTCTCTTTGATGGGGAAAAGCTGAGTTAATAGGTTGCAATCCAGCCTTCTGGCATCCCTTTCAGGAAATGTAACAAACAAACAAACAAACAAACAAGGAAAAGATATTTTACCGAGTCCTTTCCTACACCTATATTTGAGTAAAAAAATTAAAGTGGAAATGTATTTGAAGTACAGGTAGTCCTCAACTTATGACCACAAAAATTCCTGTTGCTAAATGAGACATTTAAGTGAGTTTTGCCCCATTTTACCACCTTTCTTGCCACAGTTGCTAAATGAATCACTGCAGTTGTTAAGTTAGTAATACAGTTGTTAAGTAAATCTGGCTTCTCCATTGACTTTGCAAAAGATGATCACATGACCCTGGGACACTGCAACTGTCCTAAATATGAGTTAGTTGCCAAGCATCTGAATTTTGACCATGTGATCATGGGGATGCTGCAATGGTCGTTAAGTGTGAAAAATGATCATAAGTCACTTTTTTCAATGCCATTGTAACTTTGAAGAGTCACTAAACAAACTTCTGTAAGTTGAGGACTACCTATACAAATGCTGCCAAAACTGAAGTTTACTTTCCTTCCTAAAATAGCACATGGAAATTAATGCCTACATATGAAGTCTCATCTTGAAGCTGCAGCTAAATATCAAGTGCCCAGATCCTGTCCTTTAGAAGAATTCTCCACATCTGATTATCGGTGATATCAAATAGTTTCTTTGCACTAGCAGTAATTTCATTTTTAAAACATGGACAAGATTCACCAATGCCACCTCCTTTTCCTGCTGCAGCCCTCTGGTTCTATTTATCCAACTGGTTCAGGAGAGCTTCCAACTTTAAAAAAATCATGTGAGCAACACAAAACATGAGCAGAACAGATGATTAGCAAAAAAAAAAGGGGGGGGGAAGGGAAAAAGAGAGGGAGGGAGGGAGATTGGGCACTTGCACAAATTCAAGCATTTCTATTAGGTAAATCCACTATATTTTTCATACACGACCACAAACAAGATTGATCCCATATTGATTCAGCTGGGTATAAGCCCTATGAAATTTAGTCTTTTAGTTGATTGTTTCCTTGGATTTGCATCATGTAATAGGAAGCTGTTATAAAATCATTCAAAATTCTTATTGAAACAACACAGGTAGTCCTCGACTTTATGACTGCAACTGATCCCCAAATTTCTGGTTTGCCCCATTTTACGACCTTTCTTGCCACAGTTGTTAAATGAATCACTGCAGTTGTTAAGTTAGTAACACGGTTGTTAAGTGAATCGGGTTTCCCCATTGACTTTGCTTGTCAGAAGGTTGCAAAGAGTGATCACATGCCTCCGGCACACTGCAACTGCCATAAATAGATGCCAGTTGCCAAGTGTCCAAATTTTGATCATGTGACTACATGGATGCTGCAATGGTTATAAGTGTGAAAAGCAGACATAAGTTGTTAAGATATTTAAAATTACTAGCTGGAGCAGTGGGATTTTGCAGTGAGCCAGAACACACAGTTGTAGTTGATTGGTTGGAGAATGCTGGCTCCTGCATGAGGCAATCTGCACTATGATTGGTTGCTGTGGGTGTGGAGGGGGAGTTTCCCTGTTTTCCCACTTTTTTTTCTTCTTCTGTGTCCTGTGATTTACCTCATGATGCTCCTGTCTGCTGTAGATATAGATGTAAAATATATTTATATAAAACTACTTTGTTGTCAGCGTCTCTGATTTCATTTGGACACTTGCTGCAAAATTCCCTGACATAAGTCATTCCCCCCCCAGTGCCATTGTAACTTTGAACAGTCACTGGTTGTAAGAATAATTGCAAGTCAAGGACTACCTGTACTTTAATTAAGCCAACAGAAGCTTTATAAAAGAATGGGCTTCTGAACTTCCAAAACCATTGAGTTAATATGGATCTTAATTTCTTTTCTTCTTTAATTGAAAAGTAAACAAATATTTTACACAAGATCCTCAAGTATTCTTCAGCGTTAATCATGAAGAAAATAATAAACCATTTTCATTTTTCTGCCCAAAAGAAACAAGGAACGAACAAACTTAGATGATCTTATGAAGAAATAACAAGCAGAGTTATACTGAAATTCTCAACTTTTTCATAACAAAACTTTATCCAAGCATCCTTGTTAGCAGTTTTTATGAAGATGGCTTTTTTGGTGCTTTTGATACTTCTGCTGAAATAACAACTCACGTTTCCTCCTTTTCTTTGTTAAAATACAAGCTGCTGATGAATCACAGAACCGAGAGAAAGAGGGGAAAGAAAATAATTTGAAAAGGAAATGAAAAACTGTTTGCACACTTAAAAAAAAATCTTCTTAAAAACTGCCTTTTTTTAAAATCACATGAAATGTTCCCAAAGTAGGCATCTTTGGAAAAAGAACCACTTTGAGCATACAGGAGATAGTGGAGTAAAGGTGCAGCCAGCTACCAAGATAGTCTTGTCCTCATAAGGCACGTTCTCTCTGGATGCCAGGCTGAAGCCAGACCAAAGCCACTTTGGTGGAAATTACAAGGCTGCCTCCTAACTGCCAGATTTCCTGATTTGCATGGAGGAAGGAGATGGTGGAGGAAAACTGGCAACTTGCAGGTCTTTCCCACCTGGCCACAGAGCTCCATGGCCTATGGTCACTTCTGCTGTAGCTTGCCAGAGAGAACAAAAGCTTCCTAGCCATTAAAGTTTTGGATGCTCCAACACAAACAGCATCCTGATGGAAGCAATAAAAAAGGTTGTTGTTCTTAACAGTAACCTCTGTTGCACCTTCTTTGCCTCTCTAACAAGCCTGCACTTGCTGGAGAGCAGCTCTAAGTTTTTTCTCCTCTGCAGCAAGCAACCACACATTGTTGGAGAGGAGGAAAAACACAGAAGGCATCCTTCACCCTTCCTACTCTTTCCCCCTTCCTCGTCTTCATGTTTTCCCTGAGAGGACAGCCACCAACCGCTGGAGCCCTGTCTTCATGCAAAGGCAGCAACTTTGCGGGCCTAAATTTTGGAGACATGTCGAAAGGAACCTTTAGGACCTTCATGTTTTGAATTGGAGTGCTTTCCACTCATCTTCCGTCACTCATCTTCCTTTCCCTTAACGTGAGCTCTTTGTATTTGAAAAGTTTGAATTATTGGAATTCTAAAATACAGTTAAGTATTGGGAAATAGAAAAGGTCAGTCTTCCCTATTGTTTTAGTAAGGATTTAATTTTATAACAGTACAAATGTCCTCTTTTTCACTAAAGGTTACAAAAAAGACATGTTTTTGATAGAATACAGTTGAACTAGGGGTCCTTGGTGCTCTCTGAACTTGGTGGTTTTCTTGCAGACATTTCATTGCCCAACTAGGTAACATTATCAGTGCATTGATGATGTTACCTAGTTGGATAATGAAACACCTGCAAGAAAACCACCAAGCTCAGAAAGCACCAAGGATCCCACAGATATGTTTTCATCGTTAACCTTCACCTTCACTTCTAGCTGTATTTCAAAATGTCCCCATTCTTAAAAATTGAAAAAGGAAAAAAGATGAGAGTTGCATACATTCAAATGTCTCCAGGCCAAATATATCCAGTTAAGATGTTTTATACTAAAAATGTATGAATGTGCAAGCTTAAACTGGAATTGGACAAGGTTAAAGACTACACAAAACAAAAAGTGTCACAAATATATTCTGGGTTTGGCCATTTTCTGTAGAAAAGAGGGTTTTACCATTACTTTACTTTTTCTGCAAAAAAGCAGAAAGTAAGGAGGTTATGACTGGGCATAAAAAAGACACCTAGAGATCTTAAAAGTATGCTTTGCTTTTATGAAACAGAATCTAAGGAATGGCTGACAAATGCAAACCATATCATATTTGGATTTGGTAACATTTTAAGATTTACAACAGACAAAAGGCTGTTAAGGAAAAACCTTGAAGGTCTGAGACTATAGCAATCTTTGCCATTACACCTGAAATCCCTTTTCTATTATTATATTGGTCGCATTGTCATTGCCAGATGTTTAAACTGGATATGGCAGTTTTATCCACCTATTGAGTCCTTCCCAAGGACCTGAAATAGGCAAATATTTGATACTGTTGAAGAATATCTGCCTACCCCAGGTAGATAGGCAGGTGGTGTTCATTATTATTCACAGCTGCCAGTTCTTTAGCTGGTGTTGGCCTCCATCCACACTGAGTTGTTTCCAAGATCTCAGAATATTGTAATGGATCAGTATAGTATATGTGCCGAGCCAAACAGTGTAGCCTTTTGCAATTGACTGATGGAAATTTTGTCAATATGTAGATTTTCTAACAGCTGTCCAAACCTTTTTGGTAGGTACCCAGTATGCCAATTAACACTAATTATAATTAATGATAATGATAAATCACTAGTTATAAATATTAAGAAATAATTTTTAGGAATTATTATATAAATTATTATATAAATTTTAGGGATTATTACATAAATTATTATATATTTTTATCCTTTAAAATATATTTTGGTCAACTAAAGGCACTAAACAAAGCTACTACTCCTACTTCCTATTTTTCCTACAACCTTGTGAGGTGGGGTGGGCTGACAGAGAGTGACTGGCTCAAAGTCATCCAGCTGGTTTTTCATGCTTAAAGGAGGCTAGAACACAGCCTCCTGGTTTCTTAGTCACTGCACCAAAATATGCTCACAATACAGGTGGTGTCTAAACCAGCTGTGCACTGTGTAAAACTTACAGCTACTGAATTATTTTAGTGGTGAGCACATTCAAAACTAGAATAGAAAGGAAAGACTTTGGTTTCATAGCTTAACCAGGTTTCTGACTGCAAAGAGAAAGTAATTTTCTTCTGGTGCCCTTAACTTTCACTATTTTCAAGTACCAAAAAGTCTTGGAACAGTCAGGCCACTGCCTAAGACAAATATATTTTTCATAAATTTGCTGAGAGAGAGGTGGCCCAAACACTAGAACCCAGTGACATTAAAAAGCTAACTTCACTGTTTGAACCATGAGTAATTTCATTACTAATACCAGTTGTTAGTATGACACAAATCTCAGAGCACAAAGATATACATAACATCACTGCTAAAAAGAAAACCATTTTCAAAGAGAACATCCAGCTTTCATGGCTCATTTCAACTTGAAAACAAATAGTTATGGTACTAAGCAAGAGCCTAAATCAAGATCTGGAAGAGGGTGGATCTGAGATCTATCAGTAAATAGCATGAGTTTGTGACTCACAATAAGAACAATCGAAATAATGTCTTCCTTTCCTTCAACTTTGGTTGAAACTACTGTATTAACAAAACTTTTGGGGAAAAACAGGGCTGGTTTTCAAATGCTACATGTTCTACTGTGCTGAAAACAAATTTCCTGGACAGCTTGTATTCATGAATTTTTATTCCTCAATTTTAAATTTTAAGTATGTGCACCAGGAGCCTTCACTAAGATCATTTGAATCTATATTGATAAACTTTGGATTTTAGGAAATTCTTCTCTTTAATACATATACATTATAGATACAGAAGTCTAAAAAATGTTCACCTGCAATCTAAGACACAGAAAAAATTCTGGGGCTTATAGTACATATGTAACAAAGAACACTGTGTAAAAGATACACTATAAAAATCACCAAATCCAAATTTCTGTTGCTGGTTTTGGTGCAACTTTAATTGATTTGCAACCTTGGCAACTAAGATTTGGGGACTTCAATTCCCAGTCAGCATATAATGCTATATGCTATAATATTTGAAGGAAGGAGACATTGCTCAGATTAACTTCTTTTGCAAAATACGCTTAGCCAGTATTTTGCACAGTCTCGGTACCCCATTCTTCTTGAAGCCAATGAAGTATTCAACTTTAAGCCAGTGATTCTGCAGTGGCTAGAATCCTTCCAAAATAGAATTATCTTGAGAAATGTGCAAAACCATTTTGACTTTTCTGATTTTGATCCCTTCAAGGGGAAAGGCCTTCAAATTAGGATACTTCCTGTGTGCTAAAAATTAAAAGTAAAATTCAAAATGTTTGCATACGTATATTTATTTGATTTATGCCCTACCTTTCTTCCCGTAGAAGAAAGTAATATATATTCTTTCAATTATTTCCCACAACAATTCTTTCAGTAGGTTGGGCTGAGAATGATTAGTCTAAAGTCATCTAGGGAACTTTTAAGGACAACTCTTCAAGAGTCTCTCTAATCCTAGTCAACACCTTAACCACTGGCTCTCCACTGTATCAATCAATAGCTGTGCTTCCCTGCAGGCAGTGTGTTGGGGGCCCTGTACGACATTTAAAAATTCCACAAATTACATTATCCTCAGATAATTTATAAAGTCAAGGGATAAATTACAGTGTATCTTTCAATATCTCTTACCTCTCACTTCTCTCAACCTTACCATGAACTTCAGCATTACCATTTATATCTTCCACATAAATAACCCCGATGTCTCTGGTCCTTTAACAATAGCTGCCTAATACTAGTTCTTAACAATTGCAATTTCATCTGTCCTCATTTTATACTTTAACAGCAAAACTAAATATATTTAATGGTGCTTTGCAAATGCAAAGAAAACCAACTATAACATTCTGAACTCCTCAGCTCTGTCCATATCTAAGTAGAATATCCCTTGGCTTCATAAATTATCAGATGATACAAATTGCTTAGCCAATTTAGCTGATCTCAAAAAGACTAACCAAGCTGGACCTGGTTAATGCTAGGGTGGGAAACAACAGGAAAATTCAGGGCTGTCAGCTAAACTGGAAAAAAAAATATCCCAAAGAAAGGCATTGACAAACCACTTCTGAATTGTTGGCAAGAAAACTACACTAACAACCAGCTTATTCCAAGTCTTTAACTTAGGCAAAAATACAACTGCAGCCTTAAGAAATACTTAATATTACAGAGTAGACAAGATTCTCAGCAGTTGTTTTCTTCCTTGCAGTCATACTGATCTTGCTTCACAGTATTAAGAAAGGGGGAAGAAACCTCACAAGGTTAAAATGAAATGAAAAACTTGCATTTCTTAAAACAATTCTATTCAGATTGCTGCCTCTCCATTATTCTCAAAGCCTGTGTAAACTTAGTTCATTCCACCATTGGCTAAAGCAGTGGTCCCCAACCTCTCCAGCTTGGCAGTTCGGCCTGGGGGAGTGGGTGGGGAATGGGCGTGTGAGTGGCAGGCGAACGTACATGCATCCATTTGTGCAGGCAGCGGGCGGGCGTGCCCACCGCTCGCATAAATGGAGCTTTCCACGTGAATAGAGGGTGCTTGCGATTGCGTGCAAAGCTCCACTCGCACAAGCGGCAGGCACTTGCGTGAAGCCCCACTCACGCGAGAGGAGGATGCTTGAGCTCATGCGCAAAGCTCCACATGCACGAGTGGAGGGCGCTTATGTGCAAAGCTTCATTTGCATGAGTGCACAAGCTCAAGCGCCCTCCACTCGCACAAGTGGAGCTTCACGCCTATCACCGCACAAGTGAAGCTTCATGCATGCCCTTGTCCATCTCTCCCACGGCCCAGTTTGGGACAGGCCGCATCCCGGTAGTGGACTGCAGCCTGGGGGTTGGGGACCTCTGGACTAAAGCACTAATTGCTATTTCTTCCAAAGAGTCCTGCATTCTTATTAGTATCTGGTAGTTACAATTTACATTTTGAAATTGGGTAGCAGTAGGAAAATCATCACATTTCAGAATCCTACTGGTCCTTACAGATTATCAATTTGTGGGTCAGAGAATTGCAATTACTACCTCTTGCTTCCTACCAAATTATTTCTTCCCAATTTATCACATGATCAGTTTCGAATAAACTACCTGCTTCCCACAGATCTCTAGGTCTAGATCTCTTAAGAGTTTGAAGAGGAATCATCTTAATCAGTGGTGAAATCCAAATTTTTTTACTACCGGTTGTGGGCGTGGCTTGGTGGGCATGGCATGGCTTGGTGGGTATAGCAGGGGAAGGATACTGCAAAATCCCCATTCCCTCCCCCCTCTGGGGCCAGCCATAGGTGGTATTTGCCGGTTCTCCAAACTACTCAAAATTTCTGCTACCAGTTCTCCAGAACCTGTCAGAACCTGCTGGATTTCACCCCTGATCTTAATGCTTACATGTTGAGCATTATAATGCCAACTGCAGGTTCAAATATCCTCTACTCCAGGATTAGTGGAACTATGGCCCTTTTATGACTTGTGGACTTCAATTCCCAGAATTCTTGAGCTAGTCATGGTCTACTCTAAGCCAAGTGACCAAAGAGCCAGCCTTTGCTAACAGGAAAAGACCTTTGGTGTACAAGGAATTATTCTTAAAGAGTTGCTTCACATGCATCATTACAATCATCCAGTGGAGATGTTCCTTCAATTTCCTGGTCTCAACTTAGACCAGGGGTGTCAAACTCAATTTCTTTGAGGGCCGCATCAGGGTTGTGTTTGACCTGGGGGGGCCCGGGTGGGTGTGGCCAGCTCGAGGTCACTCATGTTGGGGGCACCTGTGGTGGCCCGAGCGCTCTGCCAGCAAAAACAGAGCTCGGGAGGACTGGCCGCTCCATTTTCAGTGGCAGAGGCAACACAGGCTGATTCTTCGGTGTTTCCAGGGTGGCCCCACGGGCCAGATGTAAGTACCCCGTGGGCCAGATCCGGCCCCTGGGCCTTGAGTTTGACACCCCTGATTTAGACCATCACTTGTACAATAAAAAAAAATATTTTTTACAGAATTAACTCTTTTAGTGTAACAAAACAGCAAACCTTTTTTTCCCTTCTGTAAGTGGTTGCATTCATAATAGGAGACTGGTGAAGAAGTTACCATGTGAACACAAAACACACAGAAAAAAAATAATTTTCTTTTCCTGAAGAAAATATTGCTCATCTTTCCTTGGTTCTGTTTGAGTTCAGTACTCAGATTTAGCTCATCTCCTAATCAATATAAAATGTTTAAATCAGGAATTTAGTCTTTGGTCTTAGTAATTAAAATGCAGACATAAATTAACTGTTGATAATTCACATTAGAACAAATACGGCAAACTCAGGACTAGAAAACACTGTGCAGAGCTTGAGTTCTCCAAAATTCTAATTCAGGAAAAAATGACAACTGTTAAAAATAAAAATAAAAAATGAAGGGGGAGGTTGATGACAGTAATTTTAAAAAATGGATGAAATCCAACACCTTGAATCTGCATTCAGCTATGCCTTTAACATAATGTGGAAGTAGGCTGTGAACATGCAAATTAGATTGTATCAGATGTCTTGATAGTCCCAGGTTCTTCTCAGAAAAAAGACCCATACATCACTAGCCATGCCAGAAGCATCTCTCTTTCTTTCAGTTTCAAATCTTCTCCCCAGAGTCTTAATTACTGATTTCTAATTGGCTAGAGATGTAAATTGTGATTGTCTTAGCAAGCTCATTATTACATTCAAGAATCCAAGCATCACAGTCTCAAAAACAATCTAAAGAGATTGATTTCCAGAATTGGAATCCAGGCAATTGTAAAATGCTAAATTCTCTTAATGTTGAATAAACTATGAAAACTAGATCAGTGTAAGAGACTTCTCTCATCCTTTTGTCAGAAATAGATTACCCTTTACCCCTATTTTTTATGGCTCAAGTTAATATGCACACTCTTCTATGGCAAAGGTCTGTAAGCATGCCAAAATTATGTCGCACGGGGGGGGGGGGGGAGGCTGAACAGAATGTGGAAGAGGCATAGAATCTGCCTCAAAAGTATCAGCCTCCATTTTTTTTATTCTTTAAAAGTAAGCTTTTATTTCTATGGTCATCCATACCCAAGACCAAAGGAATAAAGGAATTCCCCCAAATATATTGCCTGTCACATAACATAGAATCAGTACAAAGCAATTACCATAAGAACATGTCAGAACATATGGTCAAATTTCTTTCAAATGCTCTGTTCACTTTGATTAAAAAAACAAGATGAAGAAAAAAGACAAAATATAGCTCTGATAAGACATTTAAACAAGATCCTCAATAAATATCTGCTCCTTTTTCTTTTTTTTTTTTTAACAAAAATATAAAGTATTAGATCAATGTGGCTGTATTTCAAACACTGAAGCTTATGGATGGGTTTTTGTTTAGGGATTAGGAATAATCCTTATGATTTTCAGTAGTTACACTGGGGTGTTTGAGAGAGTATTAAATAGCGTACCTCTAGTGTGTGCACCCCTGAAATAGGAGTATTCTCTTGAACCTTCAAAAGCAAACCAATACATGATTCTCTAAATCAATTGCTATACTACAAAGGGGTTATGCACCTCCATAACTTACTTGTTTTTGAAGACAAAATTATGTTTCAAATTGTGTTAAGAGGTCTCTTATTTCTGGAGTCAAATGTTCCACGGCCTTCGCAGCTTCCGTAATAGCTTTCCGATACATCCCTTTCTTCTTACGGTTAAATCGTAGTTTGAAATATTCAGAAAAAGGGGATAGTTTTGATAGTGACAAGAAAGAGGTTGTTGGAGAACCAAACCATGAAACTTTTGCTTCCTGCCAGGAAGGGTCTCCATTTTCCTTTTGGCCAAGATTTATGTCAAGAACACGGGCGGGCCACCAAGGAAAGCCATGGATTTTGCCCCAGACAACGTCTCCGACTGAAACAGTCCTTCCATCTTCAGTCACACATTTGGAGACACTTTGGGTGTGTAGTCTAACAGTCAGTGGGGGCACAATTTTACGGTCATCTTTAGACGATGAGGAGACAGAGGCGTCATCCCCAGGTAAAAAGTCACATATTTCTGGCGATGCCACTTCTGAGCTGGAAGATTTAGATTCATCGAGGCTGTCGTTGCTGCACACCGACAAGCTGGAAGAGTCTGCTTTCCGTTTGCGATAATTCATGAGAAAAGCCAAGTTATCGTGTCCATCTTTGCCTTGAGGAAACCTTTTGAAGTCATCATCTTCACAGGAACTCCCTGAAGACATCTCAGCTAGACTCCGTTCTGCAGACTCACTGTAAAAAGCAGCTGCCGCCGCCGCAGCAGCAGACTCTCCACTGTTGGGAAGAACATTCATCTCATCGATAAGTTCGGCTTTGTAAATGGAAACATTATCCCCCTCACTGAGCCGGTGGGGCTTCAGACGGATTTTGGGTGGGGGCACATCTGCACTGGAATGCACAGGCCTAGTTAACTTTAGCTTTGGAATGGAAGCATGGTGCCCACCGGATTGCTTGTCCATAAAACATTTCTTTTCCTGATCTTGTTCTGAGTCTTGGGCCTCATCTTGGTCGTCCCCACCATTCTGGAGAAGTCGCTGAGGGCAAAATGGCTTCCCGGAACCATGAATGCGGGAGGGAATTTTCACAACTTCACCTTTTCCCTGAGGGGTGCTGTAAGATATTTTTATAACTGGAGTCCTTTGCAGCTGTTCCCGGGAAAACTTTTCATCCTCTCGCCTTTCTCTTTTGCTTTTTTTCTCTACATATTCAGATTCGCTGTGTCTTTTCTGTTCCTTATCTTGGATGCTCAGCTTCCTCTGGGTTTTTGCATTTTGATGGGCTTTGATACCCTCCTCTGGATTCAGAGTGTTCTTGCATTTCTCACAAAGCACTTGCCTCGGTCTCAGCCTAATTGTGCTCATGATGAGCCTCCCGGGGTCTCTGTTCCGGGACAAGCGCCTCTTTGTCCTTTTTATAGTTTTCGGAGGTGGCTGAGGTACCCACTGATTATATGTGTGCCGTAACCATAATGGAGGGGGGAAGGGGGCTCCTTCAAAATAGGGAGGGTAAGGAGGAACACTGCCTGTTGGTGGTGGAGGCAAGAGGGGCGGGACCTGCTCCTCTCCGTTGGCCTTGGTGGGTTTTCCTTCTGAACACCACTGGTCAGCCTCCAGGTCTATGGATGGTCTGTCTTCAGTTTTCCCATTAGTGCAACTTTTGTTAAGAGGATCCTCTGTCTTTGGTAAGGAAGCTGGTGGAACACAAAATAGTCCAGACCTAGATCATTGTAGAAAGAAAGGAGGGAAGAAAAGAAAGTGCAACATCAGAACAGATTGAACTGTACTTCCCATTTAAGATTATACAGCACACGACAAAGGTCAACATTAAACTTCTACAATTACACAGCAGAAGTAAGATGTTCATTCCACAACCCTGATTTCCAGTTTGAAAGTCCAGCATGTGAGAAATTGGACTGCGGTTCATGAAGTCTAATACCACAAGAATGTTTATAAGTTATATAGGATGATATATCGTTTGACTGATTGAGTAATGAATAAATGTATTACTCTTTAAGATGCCACAAGACTATTGTATAACAGGGTTTATCTGAAAAATGCGAGGAATCAGTAGCCTGATATTTTTTTTAAAAGAAAATTGCTTAATGGGAGTGGAAGGTAATCTATTTATTTAATTAACTTTATTTAAAACGAATTTTGTCATTGCAATAGCCCAATATCTATGCTGTAGCATTTCTAGTTTTCCCCCCTCTATTAGCCAGTCTTGCCTAGGTAGGTAGTAATTTGCAATTTATGGCTACCAGGCTACTGATTAAATACAAGTTGCCTATTTTATATATAGGTATTCAAACAAATATATGAAGATATACAACAGAGTAAGCAAGCATTATGATGTCTTAGAGCAGGGGAATGGATTACTTGAGGAAACGTTTCCAGGATAGTAGCTGGCTGCATCAGAAAAAAGTGGTTGCTAACCAGAACGTATACTATATAGGTAGTCCTCGACTTCATTTAGTGACTGTTCGAAGTTACAACGGCACTGAAAAAAGTGACTTATGTCTATTTTTCACACTTATGACCATTATAGCATCCCCATGGTCCTGTGATTTACATTCAGATGCTTGACAACTGATTCGTATTTATGATGGTTGCAGTGTTCCAAGGTCATGTCCTTCTGACAAGCAAAGTCAATGGGAAAGCCAGATTCACTTAACAACGGTGTTAACAACTGCAGTGATTCACTTAACAAATATGGCAAGAAAAGTCATAAATTAGGCAAAACTCACCTAGCTAATTTCTCACTTAGCAACATACATTTTTGGCTCAATTGTGGCCGCAAGTAAAGGACTACCCATAGTAAATTGTTCAACGTCTGTAGCTCTATAGCTGGTTATCAAGTTCTATTATAAAAAAACCCAGCTATTTCCCTATCACAAAACTCAAATGAGAAATGTTACTGAAATTTGTTGCTTTTATATCAGACTAGACAAAGATGAACAATTTTGGGGGAGCCTAGAAAGAAGATTTGAACAAAACTTCAGTGTATTCTTTTGTTCAAATGCCAATCACTTCCATCATGTCCCTGTCTATTTGTGACTGCTATCAGGACCACATCCCTTGTGCTTCCTATTGAATCCACAACAGTTCCCATGAGAAGTGTCATCTGAAGTCCAACTTTTGAAGTCATTAAACAACCCAATTTCACTGCCTATGTGGGTCCTTCACAAATTCAAGGGAAAACAAAGGTGTAAGAAGGGGAGTTCATTCATCATCATCATAAACAAGATAGACATTTACTCTACAGATGGTGAGAAAATGTTTTAAGCCCCACACAAACATTTATCTCCTTTTCAAATAAATTTGTCTGCTGCCACCTTATGTTTGCTTGTTTCGCTGCTATGTGGTGACATACTGCCATGAACCGTGGGAGGGGGAATGAAAGGAGGAATGCTTGGGGAAACGAAAGTAAGTGCTTTATCTCCTCAAGATGCTGCCTCAAGGCCACCCAGCTGGAACAAGGAAGGGGCCGCATACCAAACTGCGCTTGGACTGATCATTATGAAAACATCTTGCATGAACCTGATTGGTTACATTGGGATGGGCAATGAGAGATAGTTATGGGAGGGAAAAGTAGAACTTAGGAATTTTGATGCACGATTCTCAGTTCTGGTTTTGCAATACTGCAGTACACGACCTCTAATAAAACTATAAATTTATCAACAAATGGAGCCAAGGATCATTTCTATCTAGAGGTTTAAGTTGTGGCAGGTCTGATAGAATTCCTATTAGCAATCTCTGCTGTACACAGGGAACCGATAACAAACATGACCAATTCTCATAAGCATTTCCTTTAAACTTAATTTTTCCCATTTGATGCTGATTCATTTGTCTGTATTTGAGCTAGATCAGTCTACAGGAAGCAGACTTTGACTGTTGAAAATAAGGCTTATAAAATAACAACTTTCTGATAGAACCTTTTGAAGAAAGTCCTTAATAGCAAGTATAGTTTGGGGGGGGGGAGAGAAACACTGCAGCGGGAGAATTTGCAGACAATTCAGATTTTTAGGTGTAGGCTTTTAATTAAGTTCATGATATAGCCTGGATCCTGAAGCTGAAATTAAGACTGTAATATTTTTCAATGGAAAAGCAAGCTAATTTAAATGCATCTGAAATGCTTGGGACAATTTTTTTTCAGAATAAAAAGGTATTTGGTTAACTAAAGATACTGCAGCAGAACTGTTGACTTCAAGAATTTCAAATAGACACCAATACTTATCTCATCAAAAAGTACCTCCAGACATATATAAAATCATCTTTAGGCAGTTGAGGAAGGAACTGGAACAACATGGACTGGCTTCAAAATAATCAAATAAATGATACTAAAGTGTTGTTCAGGTGCCTCGAGGTTCTCCCAGTCTGGGTGGGGAAGAACAAATCGAGACTCCATACCAGCCTGATAAAAGTGACTCGGAAAGACCACCAACTCCAACGAGACTCTACTATTAATTCTGAATGGGATTGTACTCCCTGGGGCAGATGATTTGCACTTTGGAGGTCCTCTTGGACTCACAGCTGCTGTGAACCAGTGGCAGTTATATCCAAGAGGACTTTTGTTCATGTCCATCTTATTGTGGCAATTGCAGCTTCTCCTGAAAACTTCTCCTGTCGTTCATACTTTAGCCATCCTTTAATTGGACAACTGTAATATGCTCTACATGGGGCTGCCCATATAGCAATAGCAATAGCACTTAGACTTATATACCACTTTACAGTGCTTTACAGCCCTCTCTAAGCGGTTCACAGAGTTAGCATATTGCCCCCAACAATCTGGGTCCTCATTTTACCCACCTCGGAAGGATGGAAGGCTGAGTCAACCTTGAGCCGGTGAGATTTGAACCGCCGAACTGCAGCTAGCAGTTCAGCTGAAGTAGCCTGCAGTACTGCACTCTAACCACTGCGCCACCTCGGCTCTTTAACATTAAGCTACAATTGATCCAGAATGCAGCGGTTCAACTAGTTATGGGTACATCTCAGGGCCCTCATATAGCACCTATATTTGGAGAGAGACCTGGTTGCCAATTGGCTTCTGGGTACATTTCAAGGTCCTGGTTGTCACCTTGAAAGCCCACCCTGCTTCAGAGCTTGGGTATCTATACGACAGCTTTTTCCCCGTAACATCTACCACCCCACCCCCAAAATAAGGATAATAGGGCAGATTCTCTATGTGCACCCTGAATTCAAGATTACCCCTTTCAGGTGCCAAGGAAGCACATTTTTTTCAATTGTCAGGAATAACATTTCTTCGATATGGGATTGGTCCCTTCCCTCCCAGTCTTCAGAAAATTGATGGAAAAATTGGTACAGGTTGTCATAACAACCATGGGGGTTATTAAGACTATCCCTCTGGAACATGAGTTGGTTTTTAAAGTCTGATCATGAGTCTGTTTTATAATTGATTACATTATATGGTGCTGTTTTTAATTTCATTTGTTATCTGTTGTTTTTAATCCAAATGATGTATTGGGGAATTGCATACTGCTCAGGATCAGTTGATTGGAGAAACCTATAAGCCCTATAAATAAGTAAATAAACACAAGCAAATTAAAATGTTATAGGAGGAACACTGTTTCAAGAGAAAGGAGGAAACAGCTTTATACTGGGGAATGTAACCTGACCTGAAGTAGCATGAGTTTAGAGAAGAATTACACTACGGAATTCATTTTGGCAGCTGCAAAGGAAATGCTGTAAGAAAGTCTGAGTTCTCACTGGCCAGAAGAGAACTTCTGTATTACCTTTGAATGGAACGTGGGTTTAAAGAAAGGTGCCAAGATACGTATCTAATTTTGTATCTAAAACACAATATACAGGTAGTCTTCGACTTACAACCCCCATTGCAATCAGAATTTCTGTTGCTCAGCAAGGAAGTTGTTAAGCAAATCTGGCTTCCCCCATTGACTTTGCTTGTCAGAAGCCACTGGGAAAGTTGCAAATGACAATCATATGACCCGGGCATTCAATCCATCATAAATACATGCTAATTGCTAAGTGAGCAAATTTGGACCATGGGGATGTTGCAACAGTTGTAAGTCATTTTTTTACCCAATACTGTTGCAATCACTAAACCAATCACTAAACAAAACAAAACAAAAAAACCCCAAAACCCTAAACCAATGGTTGTATGATGAAGACTACATGTACCATCTTCCTTATTTTTGCTCAAAGCCATTTCAAAAATTGCAATACTCTCAATGGGCTTCACAAAGAAAGATGGCCGATTCTATACAGAAATATCTGGTGGCTTTAGTTTAAATTCAAAATAATCCATTACTAGACTCAGCACAGCGAAGACATTAACGTAAGTGTTGAAATGTTGAGGAGGCAATTTTTAATTTGGAGACAATTTGGCGGTGGTACTTAACAAGGATAAAAGAAGGAAGTAGTTTGGATGACCTGTAACTACCTTTTCTAGTGAAAATTTAGTGCTTGCTTGAACTAATGATTCCAAACTCAGATCTTCTGGCAACAACCATGGGAACTTCAAAGTCCTATCACATTATACAAACTCCAAAAGTGCCTCTAACTCAATAAAATCCAAAGCATTTACTGATAAATTTAATAGAGATCTAGAACACGCTACAACATAAAGATTTTTGGGGAAGGTAAGATAAAATTACATTCTATTGGTGTCCCTAATCCTGATTTTTTTTTCAAAAATAAAAATCCAGTTGTACATAACCCATAGGTACATACACCTTGATATATCACACCGTCATGGATGACGTGAGGGTAGGCAATGTTGATTGGGCTACACCAACTTGGGTGTTCTTCCACAGAGGAATCTGTGGAAGAACATCTGAATCAGTGAAGCCCATGGGTATCAAACTCGTGGCGTCACATTGCCGTCACGTGATGCATCGCAACATTTTTTCCCTTTGAGGAGTTGGGGTGGGCGTGGCCTGCATGTGATGCATCCGGCCCACGGGTCACCAGTTTGATGTAGACAATCAACATTGTCTACCCCACGTCATCCATGACCGTGTGACGTAAACATATCAAGTTGTATGGAATCTTTTTCTATCTTATTCATAAATGAGCATGGCATTTTAATACTGGGAAGAGAGAAAGAATACTCATCATCTTCACCATCATTATCTAATAAAAAAGACCCTATCTATCTCAATTAATCCATGCAAGCTTTGTTTTACAGTCTGTATGAAGATTTAACCCAACCCTAAGCCCTGTTTCTCAAACATGGTCGTCAGCTAAAGCTCTGCGTTCATCATCTAGAAGCAAAGAAAGTGCTCTGTCAGACAGCAGACTAAATGTCTTTTCTGTTAGGCTGAAGCAGGAGCTGGCACACTCGGATCAAGGAATGTATTCAGTGGGGAAATCACATGCCCAAAATTGGTGGTGCTGGACTACAAAATGATCACATGCCTTGTTTTCCTGTTAGCTTCTTCTCATTTCTCACTGACATATAATTTTTTCATGCCATCTCATTTAACCCACTAAATTTATTTATCTCACACATCACACATTGCAGATTTTGGCCAGCTGCAACAAACTTTTATTGGGAGGTGGAAGATGACCCTAAACAGAGCCAAACCGCCAACTGTCTTGCAGTGCCAGCACAGTGACCGCAGACAGCATTCCTATAAGGACCCGGGTGAAATAAAACAATGTCAAATAGAGCAATTGTAGTAAGAGAAATGTCTCACTCAAATTTGGCCTGGTGCACAGGACAGATTTTCAATGAAGGGGTTCATATGACAAAAGGATTTATAGAATCAATGCCCCGTAACAATTAAATGAAACAACAGACTGCTGAGGTGGGCCCCAAGGAGTTATGGTACAGAATATCCTGCACTGGCAGATATTTGGGTTTGTAAGGTTTCTGAGATGCTCTCCTGCTTTGATGATTATCTCAGAAGTCTTGATTTTACCACGTAAATATTGAAAAACCAACAGATTATCTACATTTTGGGCACCTGGTCTAGCAAATATTGTCCTATATACTTTTGAGGTTGCATCCATTATTTTGATAATGACTTGCCACTCTTATATACATGTCCCCATGTGGCTTTCCTTATATTATTCAAAAAGTTAAAAAAAAAATCCTTTACAAAGAAAAAAAAAAAAAAACCAGAACCTGCAAATCTATAGAAGAAAGAATTTAAAAGCTGTTGCAATGCTAGTACAACAGGGAGAAAACAGCTGACAAGACCCTGGGCTGACTGAAGTCATGTTGGCAGCATCTGAAGCAGGGACTGCAGCAATGATTTTGTCTCAGATCTGCAATTCAAGGGTCAAACTCAGCCAGCAACACCACCCAGGTGTCTAGTTTCTATGCCTAGGGAAAGAATTTCCGTGTAACACAGGTCAGAGGCCTCCATAAAAACGCCTCCTTAAAATTAGTCTGCTAAGATGCATTGTATGGCCTATAATTAAGGTGGTTAATATAACTTATCCTCATATCCTGGTTCTTTCCAAACCCATTCTACCTGCAACCTACAAGCTCACCAAGGAATCAAATCTGCTTTTCTAACATTTTTAGTTGTGCTTACTGGACACTCATAAACACAGCAAGGTGAAAAAGGATTTGGCAATAGTGTTTTAGCATCACTGCAATTTGTAGTATTATTCTGATACTGACATCATCACTGCAGTGCAAAAGCAAATACAAATAGTCCTTGACTTACAACAGTTCGTTTAGTGACCATTCAAAGTGACATCATCACTGAAAAAAGTGACTTATGACCATTTTTCACATGACCGTTACAGCATCCCCATGGCCATGTGATCAAAATTCGGATACTTGGCAACTGACTCATATTATGACGGTTGCATTGTCCCGGGGCCATGTGATCACCTTTTCCAACCTTCTGACAAGCAAAGTCAACGGGGAAGCCAGATTCACTTTACAACTGTGTTACCACGTAATTTAACGAGTGCAGTGACTCACTTAACAACTGTGACAAGAAAGGTCGTAAAATGGCGCAAAGCTCAGTTAACAAATGCCTCACTTAGCAACAGAAATGTTAGGCTCGATTGTGGTCATAAGTCAAGGACTACCTGTTACTTGTGACTGTTCATTTAACAAGAGTTTCAATTAACGGTGACCTCAAAAAGGGTGCTTTACAGCTACCTGGCCATCGCAAAATGTCGCACGCACACCCATGGTCAGGTGATTGTGATCTGGGTGCTTGGCAGGCTGCTCATGTTTATGATGGTTTGTCACGTGCCCGTGACCATATGATCACCATTTGCAATCTTTTCTGCCAATTTCCCCAGGAAGTCATTGGGAAGTGGTCAGGGAAGGTTGCAAACTTGGATTTTGGTAGGGAGGATTTTCAGGCTCCAGAGCAAACAGGCAGTGTGGGAAGGAAAGGTGCCTCAGGGGGATTGAGTCCCAGGTAAGGAGTATGGGTTGCCTTGGGGGAGATGGGAATTGTGGCAGGCCTGATACAGGCTGCACTCGAGTGCCTCTCAGCTCAGGGGATAAAAATCCTTCTTGGATTTTGACAGGGAGAATTTGCAGCTCCTGAGCAGAGAGACGCTTATATGCCTCCCAGGATCGACCTCCCCCAAACAACCCATGGTCCTTACCTGGGACTGTGCCACTTAACGAGCCATAAATCACTTAATGACTGCAACCAGAAGTGCTGGGTTTGCAGTGATTGAGCGAAGCAGTCATGTGATGTCTTGCTTATTGCTGCTTCCCTCTAAAACTGAGATTCCTGTCCCAATTGTGGTCCTTGATTCAAGGACCACCTTAACAACATCTAAACTACAATGATTTGGGCCCCTGGGCTCTCATGACAATTAAGGAAATCAGCAACAGGATAACCTTCTATTTGTGATAGAAAACATATGAAGCATCACCGTACCAGACCTCTTGACCATTGAACGTAAGATACGAAAAGAACCACCTCAAAGGAACTCTTTCTGTCCCATTTGGCTTACATCACACAATGCACCAAGGCTTTTCTGTCTCCTCCACTCCTCACCATCTACCAACAGCTGGCCAGCTCTGTTGCAGTTCTCTGTCTAATCCAAATAAAAATTTTCACTGTAGCATTGAACAATACCTGAAGCATTGATTTGGAAAGACTTTTTCCACAAATCAACTTGCTTTCAATTATATAGTCAGTATGTTCCCACCACCACCACCACCACCAATCTCTTGCAAAACAATTTGGGGGGGGGGGGAATAGAGAACAGAACTGAATTAAACAAATAAATGAATCTTTAAGGTATAGTCGTTATGAGTTTAGAAAGCCTACTTGCCAGTTCAAAATCTGATTTTATTTTTCTTCACTTGACACAAAATCTAGTATTTTCTAGATTCAGAACTGTTTCTGAATACATCAGTACTATTGTAGTGTTTCACGGAACAGAAAAAACACCCTGAACCATGTCTTAACTTACAAAACAAAAGAAATATTATCAAGGTCATAACAAGGATATGTGACATTTGAAAAAAGTGATATGTTGCACAGGTAGTCCTTGACTTACAACAGTTCGTTTAGTGACTATTTGAAGTTACCACGGCACTGAAAAAGTGACTTATGACTGTTTTTCACACTTACGACCATTGCAGCGTCCCCATGGTCATGTGATCAAAATTCAGACGCTTGGCAAATGGTGGTTTCAGTGTCCTGAGGTCATGTGATCCCCTCTTGCTACCTTCTGAGAAGGAAAGTCAATGGGGAAACCATATTCACTTAACAACCGTGTTACTTACTTAACAACTGCAATGATTCATTTAACGACCATGGCAAGAAAGGTCGTAAAAGGGGGAAAACTCACTTAACAAATGTCTCTTAGCAACAGAAATTTTGGGCTCAATTGTGGTCATAAGTTGAGGACTACCTGTATTAAGCAGGAAGACACTACCTTCAAAAAAATATGCATACATACACTATATGCATCTGTAGCCTGGTACCTTCCAGATATTTTATTTATAAGTCTCATAATCTCCATCAAGCACAGCCCATGGAATTGTAATCCAAAACATCTGGAAGGCAATCATTCTTCCTTTTCCCGTCTCTATTTTCAAAATATGTGGGACAATCATATTCTACATTTTCAGCCAGTAGTTGGAGCCCGAGATGTTTTATGCCAGGTCAGATATAGATGGTCCAAGATGATTACTTTGAAGCTCTCCGGAGCCTTTCACAGCCCTTATACCTTATCCTTTCAGTTAAGAGCTACTAAATGAAATTGACATACAACATGATTAAGCCATCCACTAAATCAGGAGTGTTTTGTTTGACCATGGAGAGTGGGCGCAGCTACAAAAAACCAGCTTTTTTTTCCCATGAGAAGACAGGGCCAAAGGGAGGGAGGTAACCCATTAGTTACAGCAGCGGTCCCCAACCCCCAGGCCATGGACTTGCACTGATCTGCAGCATGCCAGAACCGGTCCTTGGTGCCCAAAAGGTTGGGACCGCTGAGGACTTTGACCACACAGAGACTATAACCTATGAAGAAAACTGTGACCCATAACTATTGGGTCAAGACAAGTGTGAAAAAATATGAAGCCCTGAGGAACCATGCTATTTGGAGGAGAGCTCTTCTGATGTCACTTCTATGGCTGTGATGATCAGAAGAACAATGGCATGGAGAATCCATTGTTACTTTTCCATATTCTCAGAAATTGAAGACATACTCAATCTGTTCCTATGACCAAGTATTCCAAGCTTTTCTGTTTGGCTGCAGTCTTCCACTGAAATAGCTGCATCTACCTGGGATATGTTTTACATTCCCCTGACAAGCTTAGTACACGTACCCAAGAACTTGTTCCTTGTTCAATTACGGTCATTAACCAGCCTCGGTCATATTCTACTCTCTAAAATCAGTGCCATACAAATATCGGTATATATCAATGTTTGCATGTTTAATGCATGCGTAAATAGATTTTTGTTGAATTCTGAATCCCTGAATCTTCTGTTGAAATTTGGGTTCTTGAATATTTTTATATGCTTTTATTACACATAGTCCTCACTTAATAGAAATTGAGTTTGGCAACTTCCTAGCTAAGTGACAGGTCATTAAGCAAAACATCATCAAATGACTGTGCCCAATTTACAATGGCAGTTCTGCTGCTATCATTAATTGCAACATCACATGACTGCGACTTGTGACTTAATACCAGCTTCCCCACTGACACTGTGTAAGGGAGTAAATCCCTCTGCAATCACTGCTACTACCACTTGTAAGATCCATGATTGTTGCGGGATCCAAGATTATACTAGGACTCTCATTCAACTGCCAGGACCACAAGCTCTGATGAGCAGCTTCTCCTGATGGGAGTCCTATCCAATGTTCCCTCCGACACTGAAAATCGTGAGAAACTGCTGCGCGGCAATTTCCTGTCAGGTGCGCGGCCGCGCAGCAATGTTCCCTCTGACATTGAAAATCGCTGCGCGGCAGTTAGAAACTGCCGCGCGGCGATTTCCTGTCACGTGCACGGCCACGCAGCCGCGCAGCTTAGAGGGAACATTGGTCCTATCTGGAACTTGGAGCTCAACATCATGTAGAGAAGGAGCAAACACACTGACACAGCACCTCATTTACCCCGAGCCCAAATCAAAGTGCCTTTACCGGTCTGATTCTGATGCCGATACTGCTTTCATCATTCTGCCTTCCTTTTCCCCTTCCACAGATGTGACCACCCTGACATTCAGTAAGGATCTGTCAAAAATACCTGTTAAAAAGAGCAATCCTTCATTTTTAAGACATCTGCTCCCACTTCTCAGCCTGACCTCCGTCTTGCCGTTTTGTTCAGCCCTTTTCATGTCATGTCAAAAAATGTGAGTAGGAGTTAAAACCAAGCATGCCCGTAAAGGTTGCAGTTGTGCTTTAAAAGCTTGCAGTCATTTTCCAGTGAGGAAAAAAACACCACGTGCCTTAAGCCATGTACTGTCATTATTACAAACATTCCAACCATTGGAATTCAGATGCCTTAGCTCTCCCCCCCCATCCCAAGCAGTTGTATAAGTGTGTCTGTGTTTATGTGTCTGTGATTGTACACACACGCACACAAATGAAAGCATCTCTCTCACAATTGTTCCACTGTGACCAAGACAAGCAAACCAGATGCCCATTTAATCAGGATAGCTCCTTCGTTGTATCCCAGACTCCCCATCCCATTTCATTTTAACTTTAAAAGACTCACTTAAAAATGATTAAAGGGGAGGCATACATGTTGCAAAGCAGAGGGCCACCGTCCAGTACCATCTGTATACCATGGATGTCCTGAGCTACAAGGAGATGCCATAGACACCGTAAAGAAAATAAGACAGGTTGGGAGGAACAGCTGAAGGCTAAGCGTTTTGTGTGAAAGTGTGACCTCACCTCTAAAAGAAAGAGAAAGGTAAATATGGATTGCAAGGAATGTCATATGGAGACAGAGTGTGGCAGAGAATAACCTGATAGGTTATCTTACTCCAACCCACCAGGACAGCCATTTTATGAATATGTAGACTCCTACATGGCAGCCATTTTATAGGAGCACTCAAAACATGATCATTAAATTCTAAAGGAGTGACTTGACTCAAAAAGATTATTGCCTATACAAGAGAATCTCTTAGTCTGCCCTCAGGTATCTCATAGCTCACAGCTTTAATCACCAAAGGTGCTGATTTTGAAATGCTTTCTATTGATAAGGACTTCAGATCTGTAGAATTTGCATTACAAATAAAAGATGGACAGCCACAAAACGGCCCAACCACTTTTCCCTAAATACTGATCAGAATATACTCATTATCCATCATTTTTGCAGCATAAGAACTTATTGCAAGGATGTCCTAACTCACCTTCAAAATAGCTTATGGTCATTGTATTATTTGTCTTCACAACAATCTGTTCAAGTGTGTGTTAGGGTGTGGCAGGTTAGTATGAGCCATAGTGACAGAGATTTATGATCAAATCTGGACTAGAGATGAGGTTTCCCAAGACTCTTCCCACGACACAATGACTGGGTTCACATGCAGCACAAAGCTAGTCTCTTCCAACATGACATACTCTAGACAGACTGGCATTGCTGAGATTCTGGGAGCTGAAGTCTCCCAGAATATATTTGTAAGGTGTCCGTTTGGGAAAGATAGTTAAGTCATGAGATGAAGAATCTAAAGGGATCCAATTCAGACATAACAATAAGCCATCCATAGTTTATAAACTACAATGACTTGGTTAACAAAATACAACAATCACACATATGAAGGATGTGTGTGACTATCTTGCCAACTGCATGAATGTTCATTTCAAATGCCTATAAGCACATAGGGACTCTCTCTTCAGGCATTTTCATAAACATGTTGTATATTGTATGAATGTTATCTCCAGCTGGATGCTATGATGCCACCTCCCCCATCTTTGTCCAGCCTGCTTACTGTACAAAATTCTGAGTGCCTGGAAAAGATACAGGAATCAAGCCTATCCCTACAATAAACCATGAAGTAACTTGGGCCTATGCAGGAGGAAAGCATGGCCTCTGTGGGCAGACGTTTTAATTCAAGCTGCCATATATGTGTGGGTCTACAACTCTCACCCACTGACCAGTAGGTACAGTCCAACATATTTGGAGAGTAGAAGGTCAGCAGAGATAAACAAATCACTACCCACCTGAAATTTTTTTGATGCAGCAGTATTTTGAAAGACTAATCAGAAACTGGAAAGATCAGAATATATGGTCCTCCAGTAATTGTCAGATACTCATAGCACCATTAGCTATTCTGACTAAGCTGCTGAAAACTGTATTTCAGCAACATTTGGAAGTCCATACATTCCCCACCCTGTTTAAATATTTTTAATATTTAAATATTAAATCTATTTCTGGCTGAGGGAACAAAAGCTTCTACTTCTTTACTGCTGTATATGATTCCGCCACCCTGCTATGTTTGTAATTTAATGTAATATGTGTGTTATTTTTGTCTGCTACTCAGTTGCTACCTTCCCATTGCCATACCAATTACTTATAACTTGACAGATCTTGATTGCTTATAACCTGATAGCTCTTTGAATTCACAAACCACAAGACAGCATCAATAGTTATAATCCTATGCACATTTACTTGGGAGTAAGTCCCAATAATAATTACCTCAGGAAACATGCCCAAAAATGGCTTACAGATTTATTCGCAATAATGGTGGATTAAGGCATACTTTTTTTTTATTTTTTATTTTTTTTGCAAACTGCAGTTCTAAGGTTAGGAATTATCTGACTGCTGATCACAATTTTGCACATTGTTTTTAAAAATCTAGCATCCAAGGAAGAGATAAAAACTCTCCATTATTGTCTTTTTTTGTCCATAGAATCAGCAAATACTATTAAAACTAGTCTAGCCAGAAGAAGGAATGAGTGGACACAGTAGTTCATTTTCTCTCATTGTCCTTGTATTTTTGCTGAAACATTAGTCATACAGAAAAATATCTGTGCACAATGTTTTTTTTTAAACGGGTTCAACATATTTTCACATGTAGCCAACTTATAACAAAATGATAATAGATCTATCCAACAGCTTTGCTTCCTGGTCTTCTGATAGGCAAAACAAAAGCAGCAGCTATTCAGGCATCTCTTACTCAAGAAATTTAACCTTCATTATACAGCTAGTTCTCAACTTATATCCATTTGTTTAGCAACTATTCAGTTATAGTGACCGGTCCTTGCAGTAATGATCATTGCAGTAGAGGTAGTCCTCAACTTACGACCACAATTGAGCCCAAAACTTATAATGTTAAGTGAGAAATTTGTTTGCCCCATTTTACGACTTTTATTGCCACATTTGTTAAATGAATCACTGCAGTTATTAAGTTAGTAACACGGTTGTTAAGTGAATCTGGTTTCCCCATTGACTTTGCTTGTCAGGAGGTCGCAAAAGGTGATCACATGACCCCAGGGACACTGTAACCGTCATGTGAGTCAGTTGTCAAGTGTCCGAATGTAAATCACATGACCCCGGGGATGCTGCAATGGTCATAAGTATGAAAAATGGTCATAAGTCATTTTTTTCAGTGCCGTTGTAACTTTGAATGGTCATTAAGCAGACTGTTGTAAGTAGAGTACTACCTATATCTCTGCAGTCCCATGATAAACATGTGGGCACTTGGTAACATGCATGTATTTACGATCACTGCAACATCCTGGGGTTGTAAGTCTGTAGAGATTCTCAGTCATCCAGGTCATGGTTGTCCCAAAGGTGCTTTTTCAGGAGGCAACTGGGCTTTCTTAGTTTTTTCTTTTGAAGACGTTTCATTTCTCATCCAAGAAGCTCCTTTGGGACAACCATGACCTGGATGATTGAGAATCTCTACAGACTTTTACCTATACAATTTGGGATGAACACCCTTTGAATGGTGTGGGAGTAGGAATGGATTTCCAGAGGAAAAACTGCAGACTACAGGAACCAGGAGCACTACTCAGGTGACCCTGAGGACACAGATAAACCATCAAGTACTTCAACTACTCTCTAAAAGGATGCAAATGACCAGCTGTCTGCAAGGAATATAAATCCTTCCATTCCCCACTATCCTGTCAGAGCCGAAGAATCTTCTTGGATGAGAAGTAAGTCTTCAAAAGAAAAAACAAGGAAGTCCAGATGCCTCCTGAAAAAGCACCTTTGGGACATCCTGGGGTCATGTGATCACCATCTGCAACCTTCTCAGCTGGCTTCTGACAAGCAAAGTGATTGGGGGAAGCTGGATTCGCTTAACAACTGTGGCAAAATAGATCATAAAATCAGGCATGATGGCCTCACTTAGCTATGAAAGTTCCAGTCCCAGCTGTGGTTATAAGTTGAGGACTACCTGAAGTTGGGAGAAAGGGAGAAACAGAAATCTCTGTTGCAGATAACCAAATTCTGGGTTTTTATCCTCTTTAGCAATGCACTTGCTGTTCCTCCAGAACCCTTTTATTGTGATCAGGAAAGTCACCACAAATACAGGTTGTCCTCGATTTACAACAGTTCATATAGTGACTGTTCAAAGTTACAGCGGCACTGGAAAAAGTGACAATTTTTCAGAGTTACAAACTTTGAAGCATCCCCGTGATCACGTGATCAAAATCCAGATGCTTGGCAACTGGTTCATATTTATGACCTTTGCTGTGTCCCGGGGTCATGTGATCCCCTTTTGCGACCTTCTGACAAGCAAAGTCAACGGGGAAGCCAGATTCACTTAACAACCAGGTTACTAACTTATCAACTGCAGTGAGTCACTTAACAACTGTGGCAAGAAAGGTCGTAAAATGGGGCAAAACTCACTTTAAAAATGTCTCATTTAGTAACAGAAATTTTGGTCGTAAGTTGAGGACTACCTGTAACAGCTGACAAGGGAGCAGACTCATGTCTTCTGGATCCTGAACAATATATAAGTAGAATTTTATTTCATTCTTAATCAGCATTGAAATATTGCAAGATAGCCAGAGATGGAATTTCACCATATGGGAAAGTAACAACAGATGCAAATTTCTCTACCACGAGAGATCCAGAACCGCTAGAAACTGAAAAGCTTTTTAAGGCCTACTCAAAAAGCTTCCTTCTAATGTCAGCTACTATTAGTTAAATGCAATTTAAACATTCCTGTGCATAATTAAATCACCTGAAAGACAAAAGGCCTCTCTTTTGGAATCAACAGCATATACAGTAGAAGACATACAGTCCTCGACTTACAACAGTTCATTTAGTGACCGCTCAAAGTTACAACGGCACTGAAAAATCTGACTTATGACCGTTCTTCATAGTTACGACCTTTGCAGCATCCCCATGACCATGTGATCAAAATCCAGATGCTTGGCAACCGGTTCATGTTTATGACCGTTGCTGCGTCCCGGGATCATGTGATCCCCTTTTGCGACCTTCTGACAAGCAAAGTCAACGGGGAAGCCAGATTTACTTAACAACCAGGTTACTAACTTCACAACTGCGATGATTCACTTAACAACCATGGCAAGAAAAGTCTTTAAAAAATGGGGCAAACCTCACTTAATGTCTCACTTAACAGAATTTTTGGGCTCAATTGTGGTCGTAGGTCAAGGATTACCTGTACTTCAAGCCTGCACAAAATCAACCAATCTGTCTCTGCATTTTTATCAAAAAAACTCGAGCGCATGGATAAGCAAGATACATTTAGTCCTAAATCAACCCCCCCACCCAAAAAAACAGTAGTTTATCCTGGCATACAAAGCACTACTAACTTCTCCCAGGAGCCAGCTAATCAGCTGGCTATAACAGAGACCACTTCTCTAATTTCCCTGCTGCTAAGCGCAATGAAAAACCAGCAGCTTGTATTGGGGCTGGATGCAGGACTATAAAAACCTTGCTGCTTTCTCTTTCCTTTCAAGGACCCACAGCTTAAGATCATTTGTTTCCCTCTGCAATTAGAAGGGGAGGGGGGAAGACTGAGTAATATTGCTGAGAGGGAGGGGACATTTTTTCCTTCCTATTCTCCCCCCCCATCCCATGACTGCTTGAAGCCATCCTTTCTCATAATGGAAAACCAGCAATCTGTAATAGATTGTTAGACTGAAGAAGGCCGATTCTCTTCCCAGCAAAATTGCTCACAGCTTTTTGAAGAAAGGGGAATGAATGAGTGAGCCTGTATGCACAAATGATACGTATGTATAAGGGACAGTCTGGTATGTAATTAAACACATACATATCTACAGGCAACTTGTATGACCCCTTAACTAGAACTTAGTTATAAGTAAAGGTATTTGGAAATAAGGTATTGCTAGTTCAGGAACTGATTTTAAATGAAGTTCCATCTTCATACAACTATTAACCTCTGATTATTTCAGCCTTTTTTTTACTTCAGCAGTATGATGGGAACAGGCTCACACACCTTGATTTGCAGTTGTTGTTAGACAACTAAGAACTGGAAATCTTAAAAAAAAAAAAAGATAAGTTCTGGGACAAGCTCCTCCCTAAATCAAACTCTTTTAACATTTTCAAATTTATTTCCAGGAATGTTATCCTTAAACATTTTAGTTCTTCATTCCTGAGTTTCTAATTTTCCTTTTTAGATACTTCCTTTCAAACAATTTTTGCTAGTCTGCTTTAATCTGCCTTGATTTATGATCCCCGCCTTTCTCTCCCTCCTTCCAATTTGCCTTTAATTTCTTACTGTCTGTTGAGCTGTTTCAGCTCTGTTTATTTTGGATTTTCCCTCTCTCTTATTTCATTTTCATCTTCTTCAAAGCACCAACTTGAGTTTTGTGGTAACCATTTAGGCATCTGGCTTTACTGGTGTATTTGGGAACGCATGGTCAACATTCAATATTACGTATTAATAAACAGAGAGACTCTGGAATATTAAGCATAGCTGGGTGGAAACTTTTTTACCGTATGATAAGGAATATATTCAACTAGTTTGAAGCAACTTATCCTACCAAATATAAAGATCAGGAGGAGGTTAGAAAAACCAGGAGGAGGGGAAGCATGTTCAGAATGGATACACATCAAGCTTTTGAACTGTCTGGGTGGTTTGGAAAAGAAATCATGAGATAAAGCTATTTAAGCCTTGCACTTAAGGAACTGAGAGATCCAATTTTTAAAGGAAGGTCTCCTCAAAGTCAAACAATTGTCCAGCCAAGCCAGGAATGTCAACACAGATGTTCCTTAAACCTAGTAAATATGTCAAATGAGCTAAGATGGTGGATATAATTATGCATTAAAACTATATAAAACTAAGGGCAACTTTTCTGCTTATATAGCATAGGGAAGGGCTAAGGGTATGCCTTGTCTTGGGACTCAAAAGAACCTGAGCAGTGGTGATAAAAAGGGTTTTTCCTACATGTAGACAAATGCTGTCCCTTGGAGTAGTAAGCAAGTAGTAAGCTACCAAGACCAATGGTTTCCACCATTTAAAATTGGGGTGAACAATTTGCAGTCTTAGGGCTTCAGCCCATTATACGGCTAACTTCATATGTTAGACCTTAAATTCAAATAACCCCTGCAAGAGATGGTAGATAAAGAGTTACCTGTATTTTTCCTGCAGAATAAATAAGAGAAGAGAGAGAGGAAAAGGACTCAGATTTGGGCTCTGCCCCTACTCCCTGGTTGTTTCAGTCCCACTAGGAGTTTAACCATATGAATCTTAGAAGACTCTCAATTTTGGGAGTTTAACCATATGAATCTAAGACGACTCAATTCTGTCAGCAAAGCGCCTAGAGAAAGGGATACACTGATACAGAAGCATAACACAGCTCACAGTCTACAATGTAGCAGAGAACTATTCTTTTTGGACTTGGCCTGTGAAAATTAGCATGATTTTTAAAAAATACCCCTTAGTTTTTGCATCCTTGCAATTTGTGGCAACCTGCTCATATGCAAAGATTCCCAGTGCATCATGCCATTTTAATTTGCTTCACAGTCTCAAGTGCCAGAAAGAAATCAATACAGCTGCAGCAAGGCTTTGGTGCCTATTTAACATCATCAGCAACATTAACTTAGCCATCAGGACAATGGGATGGCAGGAAGAAAGGAGAGTAACACAGCACTCCCAGTTAGCTAAATATATTGTTTATCACACAGGACTTTTAAGAGAAAATTTATGTCTACATACAAACATATTTGTTTGAAATTCATAAGGAGCCCCATATTAAGTTACATCTATTTACTGTTAATGGATGCTGGCGTATCTGCTAATTAGATAATTCTTGCAGATAATTGTCAAAGGCTAATGAATGCATGTTGCTGGGGGAGGGGAGGAAATGGAAGAAGCTGTCGCCAAGATGGAGTCCTCATTAAGAAAAATGAATTTGGGGCCTTCAAAAGTGACAGGCATTTATTTATAATTTCTACTCAAAATTCAATAATGAGAAAACCCCATGTTTCAGGAGTCTTGCGTGCCAACAGACTATTTGAAATTCTGTTTTGTACAGAAGGAATCCATACCAAAGATGGGGAGAAAGATTATTTCCAATTGTTTAGAAAGAAACAATAGAAAATATTTTCTAAATAGGAGGCCACTAATTAGGCTAAGCTCATTTTTCTAGCACCAACAGCTTGCCAAGTTTCAGCTTTTAAGATATTCTGCCTTTATAGAGCTATTGGTATACTTTTATCAAACATCTCCTGTAATAGCCAGTCTAGGGAACTCTTTTGTTTGGAAGATACTGAAAGAGAAGCAGTTTTGGAAGTATCACATTATTAACTCAAGCGCTATTTATAGGAGCTGGTGTTTCATTAAATAAGTGCATATATCCTGAACTGCAAAACAGGAAAGGAAATAAGCTTTGCTGTTAACTCTGCATTTATGTATGCATTATGTTTCTCAGGCATGCAAACCCTCTCTCTCTCTGAAGGAGGCCCATCTTTCTGCTGAATGTGAAAAGGGGGGAAAAATGGCAAGCTGGGGCAGTTTCAAAAACTCCAGATAAAAAAGCTTTTTGAAGTGTGCAGAATCTCCTAAACAAAGAAGTCTGTAATTATGGCAACATGTGTCTTCACGGGAACATTATTGTGCTACATCAGCAGCAGTCCATAGGCAGCACCAATGAAATCTCCTCAAGAATAGAGGGGAGAAGGGGAAGAAGAAACCAACTTCAGCAAAGTTGTAAGGTTTGCAAAAGGAGGCGATCTGATGTTCTGGAAGCAGCTTATTAAGACCCCGGAGTCTCTTCCTGGATGATGAAGACAATAATTTTCCTCCCACCATCCCCCCACC
>QLTV01003253.1:5473814-5485230 GCA_003457575.1 Thermophis baileyi
CGGAGCCCCTCTGGGTGGGAAAGAAAATAATTTCCCCCCCCCCCCCCCCCCCCGCCAGCGAGAGACACACCTTTTTTTTAAGGGCCTAACTCCCAGAGGAAAATATGGCTCATTTCAGCAGCCTTTTCAGAAAAGGACGTGACCGCAACTCCGCTTCGAAAACGTCACTGAAGGAGGACATGATTGTACAGTGCACAAACTAGAACGCTGACTTTTTTTTTTCTTTTTCAGAAAGAGGAACATTTCTTCCACGCTGGATTCCGAACAGAAAATGAAACTAAAATATGCCATTAAAAAAAAAGAGAGAGGGGAGGGGAAAAGGCACACACCACACACAGAGAGAATCTACGTGACCATTTGCTCCCTTCCCCCCCCCCTCCATGCAATGAGCCATGCAATTCTTTAATCTGATTATGGCCTAATCCCGCCTTCTGCCCAGCTGCTCTGTCCTCGCCCTCCAAGCAGGGCCTAGTGGGGGCAGTAAACTTCTCAGTTGCAATTCCCACCCCCCCTTTTCCGAAATTATATTTTCTTTTCTAGGATGGGGGTGGGGGTGGGGGCAAAGAGAATAACCATCCAAGCAATTCATGCTCCTACTTTTTAGTGCAATCCAGGAGGATCCCGGTGAACCGCCTCTCCCCGCAGCTCAAGGTGACCACCAGGGTATCGTTCACCATTTGCTCCACCAGCACGGGCAGCCAGGAGCCGACCTGCAGCTCTTTCGTGTCAGCCTCCTCCATGCTTTTGCGAGAAACTCCCGGCGGTGGCGGCGAGCCTCGGTTTGCAGCTGGAGTGCGGCTGCGAGAGATCCCAGGCGGCCTTGCTTGGGCAGGCTTCCCCTCCCCCCCCGCCGCTGAAGCTGCCGCCGCCGCCGCCGCTGCTGGCGCTGCTCTCGGGATAGTTACACTGGCCGCTTCGATGACCTCATGGCTCCAGGCTCCCCCTCAACAGGGAGGATTAAGTAGGTGCGTTGACGTCACAATGCTTCCCTCCCGGGAACGTTCCACAGCGGAATCCTGAAACAATGGGAGACATTAGGGTACTTAAGGAACGAGAAAGGTGTTTTGATTCTCTTTCTCCCCCCCCCGTCCCCCTCCTCCTGCTCCTCCTGCTTTACCAAGCGAGTTACCCTTTTCGGAACGAGGTTTCCCGTCTGCCCCACACTTGAGCGCTTTAGAAGCATCACGCTTACGCTTACAGGAGAGGTCAAGTGATTATCCAGGCTAAACTGCTTCCGTCCCGGTACTGTTGCTTGACAATCCAGCGCAGCATAGATTAAATTCTGGGCATGCTGTTGGTTTAAGCATGCGGGATGCCTTCTTTCCCCTCCCGTTGCAAAGGAGATATTTCACCTGGAGTAGGTGGGTGGGTGGGTGAAACGCAGGCGCCACTCGGCGTCCAGATTTCCAGCGACCATCCCAAGTAAAGTAAATGTTGTTTTCTTCCGTCGCGTGGCCCTGATGGTGGCTACTGACAAACCATCTTTCTGGTCTTGCCAGCAAAACACAGGTTAGCTCTGGATTCCCATGGCCAGTCGAGTCTATTTTGTTTCAGCCAAATCTGGAGTGGATCGATTTTAACACTTCCTCTGTCTGTCTGTCTAGATATGTGTGTCACATGTATGCCGGTACAGTATGTGTATTGGGAAGGAGATCAGTGGATTTTACTTCCAAGGAAGTATGCACTGGATTGTAGCTATGAGTAGCTTTATCTTACTTACTCCAGAAGAGTTCAGTTAATTTCCATGCTCTTTAGGGTGAATTGACCCAAGAAAAGGGATTTTTCCAAAACTCAGCACATTCAGAGACCATGTGCTTGTGCCCTGGCAGAGCCAGCGTCCAAAAGGCCAGTTACTTCCTTTCAAAGCAAATGTTGGGATACTAAACTCTCAGCTCCTGCTAATAAACTTGATCGTTGCTTTAAGTAAGAGAAAGGTTTCTCTTCCTTCGAGTCCTTTTTTTTTTTTTTTGAGTTCAAGGGAAAACAGTGCTACAAGAGGCCATCCTCCCTAATTTCTATAAGAAATTTCAGACAAGCTGTGTTTCATCTCATGCATAAGCTGTTCCCAATTACTTTAAATATCATCCTCAAATAAAATATGTGAACAACTCTATACTTGGAAATCAACGTTAAGGAACAGTGATATTTCTTTTTGTGCCATATAATTCACAACTGATTAATGAGCAGTTCTCTCTCCAGATCTATGTTCCATTGTGTTTGATAGTATATATCTTTGTATTGGTAAGTCCTATAGTATTCAGTAGGTTTCTTAATAAATACAGTTCAGTAAGGTTGATTAGATTTGTAATGTTTACAGGAAATATATCAGTACCGTTCTATGAATACTTACTTGGCCAGGGATGAAATGCTACCGGTTCGGCCCGGTCTGGGTGTACCGGTAGCGGTGGCTGCCGGTGGTTCGGAGAACCAGTGGCAGCAGCGCAAGGCTCCGTCCACCCACCCAGACGTCGCAATTTTCCTGTTTTTAACCCTCTGCGCATGCGCAAAGCATTCTGCGCATGCTCAGAGGGTGAAAAAGCGTGCGCGATGGGCGCGCACACGCAAGTGGAGTGCGCGCTTCTGAACCGGTAGAGAAGGTAAGTAGATTTCACCGCTGTACTTGGCCATATATCTTACATTGCTAGGTCCTATAGTATTCACTGAGCTTCATTATAAATACATTTAAATGTGCAGCTAAAAACAGGAAGCAATTGATTTCCAGGTAATTTTCTATAAATTCAGGAGATTATCAAAGCAGACATTCTGAAGAAGCAGCTTAGCAACAGAATCCTGAATGTCCAGAAGGCAAGAGGCATCCAGTAATTTGCATATTAACAGAATATTAGGTCCTACTGAGTTCTGAAGGACCTACTGCTAAAAATAGTTCTGACATTTTTGTTTCTAAAGTCTGTGTACAGATCTTGTCATTGTGCATTACAGAGAAATCTTTCTAGAATTGGAAAGGATGCATGAGGAGTACTGTATCTGATTTGATTTTAACACTGCAAGAACAGTTGATCATGTCTTTAGGGTCTGTTGCAGGGGTGGGTTCTAACTTACCTCGCTGCCGGTTCGCTTCCTCCCGCGCCGTGTGGGTGCGCGCGCATGCGCAGTGCTGAAAAATCCAAAAAAATCCCCCCCAAAGCCAAAAACAAGATGGCAATGCATGCGCAGTGCCGGAAACTCAGCTTCTGCGCATGCGCATAAGAAAATAAAAATTAAAAAAAATTCAAAACAATTTTAAAAAAATTCAAAAAAAAAGATGGCGGCACCCACGGACTGGCACCTACCGAACCGGCTCCGTGACATCACCGTGACATCACCAGCGGGTCGCTACCGGTTCGGGCGAACCAGAAGGAACCCACCTCTGGTCTGTTGCAGCTGTTTGTAAGGACTCTGACTTGGGTTACATAATCTTAGAAATGCAGAATTGGAAAAAGTTACAAGGATCAACTTATCCACTTCTGTGGAATATGAAGGAAGATCAATTAAACCATCTACAAGGAGATTAAATCATCTCCATTGTTTCTTCAAAATCTCCAGAGTTGGAATGTTCACCACCTCTATAGATTGGTCCTTTGTAGGAAGCTTTTACCATCAATGTATTCAAATTGTTTCCTCATGAAGAATGCTTAGTGATAGAGCAATTCCAAAGGTGGCTTTGCAACATATCCAAGTATTCCTACATGACTCTGGACTTTGTGGTTTGTTGTGATTTATAGGTTCGGTTCAGTAAGCGGCAATAATAGGATTTATGTTGACCTCGCTTCACTATCATTTTCAAGGAGGAGAAAAGGTTTGTATGTGTGGGTGCGGGCTGTATTGTAGGACAGCAGTAATTGTTCAAGAAAAATGCCCAGGCAGCCTTGTCTTCATAAATCATTCAGAAGTAGGATAATATGTTAAAGTGATCGTTCTTCCATAACACTATAAAGTAAATTTATAAAAAGATTGTAACCTAGCAACATTTTAGTTTTATGTTACAATCAGTGGATGAAAAAAAAATTAAAACTAATGGTTGGATCCTTTTCTACACCTTGTATGGTAATATAACGTAAGTAGAAATGTGCATGTTTCTTCACTACACCTATGAAGGGTTAAGCTTTTTCCTAGAGATACTAAGATTTTTGCTTGAGTTTGGGAGAAGGATCCAAGTCTTTCTTAGAACTGAACGACGTGGAATCACATGTTCTTGTATAGGATTATTTTGTCAGGCCTAAACATAGTGCCACAAAGAGGGGAGGGCTGCTCCCCCCCCCTTTGCATTCAAAAGAGGTCCAAGGTCACCAATCTTTTCCTGCTTCTGCCAGTCTTGAATTAGCTCTTTAGATATAAATCTACAATACTGCCAAAAATCTGTTCACTCTTGCAATATTTAATCAAATTTATCAGATGAGTGACAATGAAGTAGACTAGAAACTTTATGGAAATGTAGCATTTTATCTCCAGCATATGTACAACTCCATATTTAAGAAAGATCTAAAGGGTATTATTAAATGTAAGCAATTTTTAAAAAGGAAATAAAGAGGTTTTCTTATCTTTAAAGCAATCTCACTACCTTGAACACATTTCTTCAAAACACACACTCATCAGTACAAAGCAGAAATTGGGAAAAGAAAGGAAGGCATAAGAACCATCACATTTCAATTTAGACAGAATCAATATAATGATTTGTAAATTTCTTAGATTCTCTATTTTTTTTTAAAAAAAATGCATTATATTTCTTGAATTGAGGATTCATCAGTCTACTTTTAGCTTAAAGTGTTATAATACAGTGAAGCAAATCCTAGAAACCAGAATTAAATAAGTGTAGAATGTTTCAATTTATTTGAAACATCTGTATAGGCTTTTCTTCCTTCAGTCCTTCCCCCCCCCCCTTAAAGCTCTATCCTCCACATATATTTTACAAAATCAAGCAAAGCCAGGCTGAAACCAGATAACCCTCACACTCACATATTACATTTTAGATCTTTATTAGTAAGTGTGACCACTATAGTCACTGTATTTTTTCTGTCAGTTTTTTTCTAGTGGGTTCTTCAAACTATAACATCTCTTAACTCCAGCCTGCAAATGGGAGGATATTTATAGTCTGAGGCTTAATTTTGTTTTATTCTTAAAGAAGGGGAGGTTAAGGGTGGGAGGTAGCTTTGCTTCATTCATGTGTAAGGACTCCCACCTGGTTCCACAGCCTGGCTATGAATTAAAATCAAAGGGGGGAGAAAGCAGCATGAAGGATGCATTCCAAAAAGAAAGGCGAAGAAAACAAACAAGCAAACGCACCACCCCAGCCAGTATAAATTAAACCCTCGCAAATGAGAAGCAGTCGGAAGAATAGAAACAACGAGGGGTGGGGGAAGTCTGTGACTCGCATTACCTGATCACTGTCTCTCTCCGGCCCTTTTAACCATGGCAATGTTTGACAATTCGAGGAGGTTACTATGCGTGGCTGATCGTTTCCATCATGCGCCGCCTACCGGTCGCTCGTGGCATTCCCTCCTTCAAATGGGCTCCTTCCCTCCTTGGAGTCGCCTCCTTTGCAGCTGCTGGAGCCGAAGCTGACACGCTGAAGCAACCTCAGATAGCAGGGTGGATGGACGTCGCCGCCGGAGGCAGGGGTGGGCAGCAGGAGCATCAGTCACCTTAAACCTAAGGCACATTCCAGACCTCCTGGGATACTTCTAAACACATTCTCGAAAGGGTAGGCGACAGTCTCGCTGGCTACAGCATTTGAATAAAACATTGCAAAACGACAGCCGCCCCCTTCAAATCCTTGTGGATTCAGACGATAAGGCTTAAGTGTATCCTGAAGGATTGTGCAACTCGTGGAATAGCTCTGAACCCTCCCCCCCACTCGCGCCGCCGATGTCGCTCCATCCTCTCAGATTTCTTTTACAGTGATCATAACTTTAAATTTTTTTTTAGTAAAAACAGTCTTTCATTCCTTCTGCCCCAACAATTCCTTTCTTTTTATAGTAATTCTATTAAACGTTGCAGTTAAAAAGACAAGAATTAATACAAAGTAAAAACAAAGGCATAACAAGAAAAAAATAGAAAGCGAGGAAAGAGAAAAATAGGGAAAAAATCATGCATTAAAATATATATTAAAAATCCCCTCTTCATCACAAGTATAAACAATAACATCACTCATCAGAATACAACAAATAATCTTCCCATATCCTATCTTTTATCTGTAAAAAAATCTTAAAATCTCATTCTTGAGTCCTAGTCAACTAAAGTAGATTAAATATTACCAGAGATAACATATCTCTCTTAACCTTGATTGAATAAACCTACTTTATATTCTGTTTTACTTTTAACCATCTTAACCTTTAATCCTTTGAAATACTGTCCTAGAATTTGATTTCTTTTCATTTCTTTGTCCCTTTTCATAAAATTCTTAAGAACTGTCTCTTTTGTAACTTTACCAATATAGGAAAGTCATCCAGGCCACTCCTTTGGTTTGTTATTTGTGTCTCCCTTTTCATTATTAAGACATCAGCTGGTTTCAATAAAGAATATTTGTAACTCAGGGTTGAAATGAGGGGTCCATGGTGCTCTCTGAGGTTGGTTGTTTTCTTGCAGTTTCATTAGCCAATCTACCTAACAACATGAATGATGTTACCTAGTTTGAGTAATGAAATGTTTGCAAGAAAACAACCAAGCTCAGAGAACACCAAGGACTCCTCAGTTGGTTTTATTTGTATATTCAGTATAGCATCTTTTCCCATATACCAATAGTCTGTTTTTTAAAATCCACTTTCAATCATCACTTATCCAATAAAATTTGTTCCTCTTCCATACCATCTTTTAGACTGTCTATTTACAGTGGCAGGAACTTTTTAGATTAATTTCTGGATCCGTGGTTCACCTACATCCTTCAGTATACCCATTGTTTAAAGTATTTTGCTTTATTCTGTATTAGTAAATCACATTTAAGTATTCTTTAATTGTAATCTTTAGTTCTTTCTGGTTCCCTCTAGCATATACTATGTTACAAAGGAAGCCCATTATGTTCAAACACAGATACATTTAAAAATAATTCATATAATTTTAAAGAGAGATTAACAAACACTTTAGGGGTCTACAATCCAAAAATCAGTTAGGTACCTCTATTATTGAATAAAGTGCTGAATTTTAGAGGTCAGTGACAATAAAGTTATACCTTTTGTTCTCTTTCCAAGTTCATAGATTCCTGAAATCTTAATTTGGATCCCAGATTAACAACCCCTGAGATAGATACTTGAGACAATCAGAAGGTAGTCTTTGTGGAACTCTCTTGATTATAAGGTATTTCAAGACTAAAGAAACAGATACTAGTTTTTAAAATCAGCAAATATTCCAGATTGGAAAGTGCAAATTACTTTGGAATAACTTTTGGGAATCCTTCTTTAGTCTGAGATAAGGCAAATGCAACTTGATTTAAGGTTTCACAGTTGTGGCACCCTGTTTATGTAATATTCTTCTGGTGAGACCGGTATCAGTTCTATGATTCGGGAACATTGCAAAGGCCTTTTAATCTTTTAGGTAAATTGTACCCTGCATTGGTTTATTTACTTATTTGTAGATAATCTGTAAGACACCTTCTGGCTCTTGAAGACTAATCATGATAGAATCTGGCTTATGTCAATCAGAAGCAATTCACAAGTGAGAGATTACTATCAGTAAGGTCCTGTTCCTTGTTCTCATAAGCTAACTTGTTAGCTCTAAATAAGTTCCTCAGCCTCTCCGAAAGCCAAAACAGTTCTACATTTCCCCCTGTGAATTTAAATCTGTGAATTTAAATCTATTTTGAAAACCACCAAAAATATTTAGATTCTTCTGCCTCCAGAGATGGATCATAATACTCATCTCCTACACATTAGTCTATTACAGATTCATCTGGAGGTTTAGTAATTTACGTTTGATCACATAAATATTGATCTGTTGTCCCAACAAATCCTTCCACCCATTTATTATTGCTTTCATTAATCCAATGCAGAAAATGAGATTATGTGTGTGCCTTAACATATGTGTTGGGCTAGTCATAATCTGAGCTAATTCATTATTAGTATAGCCATCAGATCATAGACTGCACTTTAGTATTTGGCTTCTCATATGCTGTCTGGATATGCAGATAGTGCACTTATATATGCATGTGGAAAGTATGGATCACATGCTGGATATACTGTATGTCAAGAGTCACCAATGTTGATATTTAGTGTGTATGTATCTCAGGCATGGAAATGAAGTACGGTATATGCTTCAACCATTGATGGTTGTATCAGGGACAATAGGTACAGAGGAAAGCACCATTTAGGAACTATATTTGGATACCACCGAGTAAGAATTGTTTTAATTCTAGCTTAGTGTAAATAAGCACTTTTGTCCTTGGCTCAAACTCTGGCTTAGGTTTTTGTGGCTTTGATCATGATGTTATATTGAATCAGAGATAAATAGCCTTTAGACTTTCAGACATTGTCCTAGTTCAATCCTGTGTTACTATGACGGATGGTCAGGGGTACTGGAATTATAATTCAGAAACATGTGGTTGGCTCTGCAAAAATTATAGATGAATATTTGGTGGTTTATTCAGCTGTTTCTACCAACAATAGGAGCCAAAGGGTAACAACTGAGTAGCGCTGCGTGAAGTCATTCCTTCTTTATGTTAAGACAAAATTCAGCGTGATGCCTGAATCGAACCTCTATCACTCATGAGATAATGTTCTACAGCAAGTATCCAAGGGCGTGCCATGTATATGCAAAATGAGTTGTGCAGACGCCTAAGCTATTATATGGGAAATGGCAGAGTAAATTGACCTTTGATACCTGAGAGAAGTACAATCCAGTAAAAATGGTGACACCCAATCACTTGGCATTGTCTTCTTCACCCCCATTAGATTTATCTGAATAGAAATTGAGCAAGAGTGCAACTGTGATCTTATTCAGCCACTAGAGTTCACTGAATTTCACCAGGGCTGAGTATATGGGAAATTCCTGATGGATTTTGCCTGCTATAGTCAGGCCCTTTTGTTCAGAGGAACGTGAGTCATTTAGCCTGGCTGAGTCATTCAGTCACACCTTGTTTTCCCTTGCCTAAATGGGATAACATTCCTTGCGAGTCTGTCCATGTTGCTGCATAGTTACTTGGTATGTAGTGTGTAGTTAACACAAACGATCTCCCCTGGTTGCTGTGCAGCAGCAGACTTTAATAGAGCTCCATAGTAGCAGAAAACAAGGCAACTGGCTTCGCGAAGAGTGCATTTCACACTGACTGACTTAGAACTAGAGTTATGGCTTCCAGTGTTCCTAAGATACCATTCAAGAGGTTTGAAAAATGTGACATAAGCCCAATGATGATCTAAAATCTGTATCATGTTTGATCCCCTTCTTGGGTTCAGTGTAGAGAACACTAGATAACACAACTCCACTGAAAGACAGATGTCTCTTGTGTTATTTCATCTCTCCTAGCTCCTTGGGTAATCAAGAAGGTCTATTAGATCCAGATAATCTGCATAGGCACAGTTTGATCCAGGAGCCTTGTCAAGTTATTCTAAGTTACTACTGAGGCTTTAGCCCAGGGGGTGTGTGTGTCAAACTCTATTTCATTGAGGGCAGCATCAGGGTTGTGTTTGACCTCAGGGTGGGCGTGGCCAGGATGGGCGTGGCCAGCTCGACCTCACTCCTGTTGGGGGCACCTGTGGTGGCCAAGTGCTAAGGCAGGACCTCCCTCAGACCCTCCCTCACTCATTATAACCTCCCTCCCTCCCTCCCTCCCTCCCTCCTTCCTTCCTTTTCTTCTTTTTCCTTCCCTCTTCATTCTCCTTTCTTCTTCCTTCCCCTCTTTCCTTATTTTTCCTTCCTTGCTCTCTTCCCAACTTTCTTTTTCTCTGTCTTTCCTCTTTCCCTTTCTCCTTTCCTGTCCCTTCTTGCATGCTCAAAAGGAAAAGGGAAAACATTTCTCCTTTTGTTTTGTTTTTAGTTTGCTTTGCTAGCCCTCTGCTAGCAAAAATGGAGCTCGGGCCCCAGCGCGCAGCCCCCCCCCCAGCTCCATTTTTGCTGGCAGAGGCACCATGGGCCGGTCCTTTGCTGTTTCCAGGGCACTCCCGCGGGCAAGATCTAAACACCCCATGAGCCAGATCCAGCCTGCGGGCCTTGAGTTTGACACCCCTGCTTTAGCCAAACCATGTGCCAGGGCTTCAGGAAGATCCCCAAGCTCTTTCTGAAACCTACCAGTTGCCCTGGATGGGCTGATCTGACCATGGCAAGGAATTTATGTAAATTTCCCTCAGACCCAGATCACTATGCTATTCATCCAGGACAGACCAGATTTAATGAATGTGTGATTTCTATTGTGAGTTGGACCATTAATTGGTTGTATTAGGGCCATGTGGCCGTGAACTCCCAACCCACCTCTGACCCTGAGCTCAAAGAAGGCAGATTGAAGGAACCAGCACCATAGTGTGGGGAACCCCACTGCCATCTCAGCCACAGAATCAATGAGCTTAAGCAGGAATGCAGGGAGGAAACTAAACAAGCAGTACTGTAGTCTTCATCTATTGAAATTAAAATTATTATTCTGCTTTAACTGTGGCTAGTATTTCAACCACAAATGTTGTGATACGTTCCACCCATTTCTGAACAATGAGACCTTCCAGGATTCTGAGTGACTTTCAAGCAAGTAAAAATATTAGGCTGACTTATGGGTGTTCAGTTAGAATATAAATGGAGATAAGCAGGATATGCCAAGAGAAGATATACAACTTTGCATCAAATCCCCAGCTAGATATACCACTCCTGAGCTTCACTTCTCCTGTTTTTTCTGCTTCTTCCTCTGATATTTTCTTTTTTTTCCCCCAACTACTGTACTTACCCCCTCTTATCTAAATCCTCTTTTCAATAACTAGGAAGGGAAGTGCATCACCTTAATTTCTGGTAGGCTTCTCTCTTATAGGAAACATTTCAGAGGCATCCTGGATTAGCAGGGAAATATAAACATTATTGTGTCCATCTGTTTGGGACTGGGTTTTGTTCAGGTAGAGCTACACATAACAATCAAACAGTATTTTAAAAGGGCTTTACCTTTCCAGAAATCAATTATTTCTGATTGGCTTTCCTGTGATGCATATCAGCCATATTATTTTGAATATATTGTATTTTTTGTGTAAAAAAGGAAAAAAGGGAAGCACTGCTATAGTTTAGATGGCTTTCTCCCAATCAAAACTACAGTTCCACCTGCCCCCATCTTCCTTTGCTTCCCAGTTCCCACCTCCTGTTCTTTCCTTTCCTCCTTTCCTTTCCTTTCCTTTCCTTTCCTTTCCTTTCCTTTCCTTTCCTTTCCTTTCCTTTCCTTTCCTTTCCTCTCCACCCCTCCTCTCCTCTTTCCTTTCCTTTCCTTTCCTTTCCTTTCCTTTCCTTTCCTTTCCATATCGGAAGATCG
>QLTV01003253.1:5491535-5533939 GCA_003457575.1 Thermophis baileyi
GGCAATGCTGGAGAATTTGTGAGCTCAGCAGCTCCCTCTGCTGTTCGAGGAGCTAAATTAACAGTGGAGACAGGGCGGGAAAAAACAGCCTCTGATTGGCTGTCAACTGACAGCTCTGAGGCTTGTACTTTTTCAGCTCTTAAAATCTGTTTCTCAATTGCCCTGAGGCGCCTCTCCTCGAGCTTTTGCTCTGTTTTAGAGCCTTGCCCTTTGAAAACTTTCTCTCCAGCCTGTCTTTGTTTTCCCTTGCTTTTGGTAGAACTGCCAGGCTCCTCAGGCACTTTTCCCGATCCTCCCTGTTGGGAGGAACTGTGACGGGCCGCCATTTTGAGGCTGGAGGGAGAGGTGACAGCTAGCAAACTGTCTGAGGCAAAAAAAAGAAACGGCAGCTCCGATAAAAACCGGATGGCCAGTCAAACGGATAAATGCCTCTCTCCCAACTATTCAGGGAGAAACAAACGGGCGGCGACTGGGGCGGACCCAGGGAAGCCTGCTCCGTCGATCCTAGCCTGTCTGGTTGAGGCTCCGGATTTCTTATCAGTAGCCAAGCTGTCAAACTTCGGGCGGCGGCTGAGACGGACCCAGGGAAGCCAGCTCCAATTGAAAATAGCTCGCTGAGACAGGCGAGTCTGAAACAGCACCAAGGGCTCGCTGAGGGGAGCAAAGCGATCGGGTGTAAAATGATCAGCTAGGATTTAACAGACGGCTGCTATGCGGGCGGCCGCTGGGGCGGACCCAGGGTAGCCTGCTCCTAAGCCAAATTCGGCTTCCCAGATCCAAATGCCGATTTTCTGACAATTGTTCCGAAGAACGCGAAGCCAAGGCAAGCTCGGCTTGCGCCCGCCGACGAAAGGCGCCAAATTCAAACCTGTACGATGTCTCTGGAGGTTGCAAGACAAAATCGAATGGAAATGACTCGTTCTTTCTGCCTAGAGCTGTTCAGCCACTAAGCGAAGCGTGTCTCTCTGGCGAGGACTGAGTCGATAACTGGAGTCAGTGACAGAGGCGACGCCAGAGAGAGAGGCGATGGAGGCGTGGCTAAAAATTATGACTCAGTCTCCAGGCAGAAGGACGAAGTCACCACCCATTCCTGGACTATCCTGCAACCTCACTGGAGAATAACCAAGCTCAAAGAACACCAAAGACCCCATGTGTTGGAACGTTTGAAGAGGATAGAATACCAAAACAAGGAGTCTAAATTGAGTTATTTATTTTTATTTATTATGAAAATTTGCCGCCCATCTTGTGTCCAACAATTCTCGGCTGCTTACAACATAAATTGATAATGTGGCTTGATTGGAAGTCAGTGGAAGAGATTGTATCTAAACGGAACTTTGGGGAAAACTGGGAAGTTTCAAACAAGCTTTATAACATTGTTTTGGATTTGAATGAGAAACTATTGAGGAAGCCAAGAGAACAAAATGCTAAAATTATTCAGCTGTAAAATAATCAGGTCATGAATTATTTGGTTTTCCATCTCAGAACTGGCTAAACTGCATGCATTCCTAAACTGGAAATTGCAATACCCCTACCATACCATGAATGGATTCATAGTGAGTTTATCTTCCACACAAGCCCTCCGGTAACCACTATATAAACAGCTGATATTTTGAAAATAAAAGGGAGAAATAGCCAGTGAAGAGGCAGGAGAAGCCGGATGAAAAAAACAATTTCTACTTGGTCCATGTTGAACTTTAGGTGGTGTGATAATACTGAAATTGAGATCCCTGCAAGGCAATCTGACAAAGAGCTTCAGACAAAGTATGCACCATAGTGTTGTTGGCATAAATTTGATACTGAAATGGAAAAGTTGAAATTCAAGAACCAAGGGGGTGAGTGTAAAGAGTGAAAGGGTGAATGAAATCCTGAGGAGTACCAACAGGAAACAAAGAAGGAATAGAAATTCCAATCAGCAAAAAAAGTAGACCCAAGAGATACGGTAAGAGTGAAATCAGGAAAGTGCTGTGGCACCAGCACCAAGGGGAGTTATTTTGTAGCTATTTTTGTCCTTGGGTTGGTTAATTTTTTTTTTATTTTTTTTATTTTGGTCATGAGCTGGCCAGGGTTGGGTGGAGCTGGGTAGCATACAAATTGAATAAATAGCAATAGCACTTAGATTTATATCCTGCTTCATAGTGCTTTACAGCCCTCTCTAAGCAGTCTACAAAGTCAGTATATTTCCCCCAACAATCTGGGTCTTCATTTTACTGACCTCAGAAGGATGGAAGGCTGAGTCAACCTAGAGCCGGTCAGGTTCGAACTGCTGGCAGTCAGCAGAGTTAGCCTGCAAGACTGCATTCTATCCATTGCGCCACCACGGTTCTAAATAAACGTGAGACCTCAAAATTTGGTAGTCCCATATGTGAAAAGATCTAAAAGAGCAAGAAATATGACAAATAATTGACAAAGGCTACCAAAAGATCATTTAAAATAAATCATTACAGATTCACTTGAATGGGCCATATGAAAATGTTGTCATCGGAGCAAAGTTGCAGTGGAAGGGAAAAAATGTTGCAAAGGGACCTCTGTTGAAATGTAGCAATTGTATGTCTTTCAGATATATTGGACTGCCTCTCACCTCAAGTCTAAGCCTCATGGTCAAGAAATTAGTGACTGGTAATGCAATATATCTGAAGAGCACCATATTGATATTTTCTAAAGAACTTTTGCTCGTTTTGGAACAATTCCTATGACCTAGCTAATTATTTGGGGAAATTCCCTATCTCATCAGAAAAAAATCCATGGAGAGAGAAGAAAGCAAGCAATGCAATACGGAATATTCCATCTGCACCATCTTTAAATGATACATACATTGGGTAGACCTTCACAGCTCTTTCCTGGATGCTTTGGTTTATTCCAGCTTTACTTCTAATTGGTGTTCTTATGAAGGTCTCCCAGGGAGTATTTCAGCCTTGTTCCTACAAATCCCTCAGACTGCTCAGATTTTCAGATTCTCACTCTTCCTTTGTTATTATTTTCCAGTTGTTCACTATATGGTTGACATTAATCAACTGAAGGTTGGATAGAAGACCAAATAACTGAGAAATGGTTCTGATGTTGACGATGAAGAATAGGCTTAGATCTTTACATTTGCTCCTAACTCTTAAGGCAGTTTTCATCAACCTAGTACTCTCCCAATTGGAGGATTTCAAGTCCCCTAATTTTCCAGTCAATATGGACGTGGGAATTAAACTCAACCAGATTTGGGGCGGCTTTGTTAGGAATACCAGAAAGTGGGGCAGAAATACAAAAGCTTGGCACAAAGTTATCTTCACGACCACATTCTCCCACTAGAATCAACCTGACCAATCTTGCTGGGAAAACTCAAGGCTACCACCCTACCACTTTTGGTAGGTTGTATGTGTGTGGGGGTGATGCTCAAAAGATGTTTCTTTTGTATAGCAATGCCAGGTTTTTCAAACAGCCTCCCAGTAGAAATTAGCCTAGCTCTTTAATTGCTTTCTGGAAACAGCTGAGAAATGGAATTATTCTGGAAGGCATTTGGGGCACAAAGCTTTCTTGGATGGGGTTTCATAAATTGATGGCTGTTGATATATTGTCAAGGTAGTCAGGACAAGGAAACCAAAAGCAAGAATATTAATATTACTTTTATTGTAAGGTTGCAGTTCTTGAATCTTGCAAGTCTAAAAGCACTTCCACCTCTTCTGCCTTACCTCCCAGAGAATTAGAGACTGGTCAATTCCAAGATGCTTGGAACTCCTACTGAAGCTTTGGGCTTTCTCTTACCAGGCTATTGTCTAGCCTGCAGTTCTTCCTCCTGTCTCTCACAACGTATTACACAAAAAGGTAGTCCTTGACTTACGACCACAATTGAGCCCCAAATTTCCATTGCTAAGCAAGGCAGTTGTTACGTGAGTTGTGTCCCATTTTACAACTTTTTTTTTGCCACAATTGTTAAGTGAATCATTGCAGCTGTTAAATGAATCATTCAGTTGTTAAGTGAATCTGACTTCCCCCATTAACTTTGCTTGTCGGAAGCTGGCTAGGAAGGTTACAAATGGTAATTAGATGATTTTGAGACAGTGCAATTGTCATAAATATATCCGTTTGGGCTTTTGTTATGTTTAAATGTGTATAATTTTAAACTAATTGTGGATGCTTTAATTATTGTTGTATTTAATACAGACTGCCAAGAGCCCCTTGGGATAGTAGTGGCATATAAATATAATAAGTAAAAAATAAGAACTGTGAGATTTCCATAGCAAAGTTAAGATAGAATTAGATTCTAGTAGATTCTATGTTATCATGTGCAGACTTGACCATTGCAATGCGCTCTACATGGGGCTGCCCTTGAAAAGCATCTGGAAGCGCTAGTTAGTTCAAGATGCAGCAGCCTGCATGGTTTTGTGCAGACCTTAGTGTGCACATGTGTAACCTCTCCTGCGGGACCTGCATTGGTTGCCGATTTGCTTCCGGGTACAATTCAAGGTGCTGGTTGTCACCTTTAAAGCCCTTTTATAGCTTGGGACCAGGTTATCTAAGGGACTGTCTCTTGCTGGTCACATCCACCCGACCCACTAGAGCAGGGAGACAAGGAAAGTTGCTGGTCCCATCCCCTAGGGAGGTACATCTGGCAGGACCCAAAAGAAGAGCCTTCTCTGTGGTAACTCCCTCCCTTTGGAATATCATCCCTTCAGAAATCAGACTGGTCCCCACTGACACTCTTTTGTAAGGCTCTGAAGACTTGGTTTTGCCAGCAGACCTGAGGAACCCAGAGTGGGATGGAGCCCATCAAATGGCTTATTTGACTGGCTAATTGATTTTTTTCCCCTATACTGTGTTTGTATTGTTTGTAAGCGCCTAGAGATGCTGTGAGCGAGTTAGTGGCTATATAAATTTTTCTAAATAAATAAACTGCCTGCCATTAAATGTATGAGGAAAATGCTCAGACTGGCACTCATAAGCCCAAAATGAAGGAGCTATAGCAATCCTCATTTCTGTTGTCACAGAATTGCTCTGACCTCTGTATTACCAGAGAATTCTGAGCTACCTAGGATAGAGGTGATGGTCCCTATTTTGTATAGTATTTCCTTTAAATAAGTTGGAAGCTGGACATACATGATAAGGATTTTGGCATTGCTAAACCAAGTCAGGTCTTAATGCTAAGAGTCACTAATCAATGTATGCTCTATGCTTCTATTGAAGGATCTGGTACTTTACCTTCTGATGAGACGTGGAGATGGGATGACCAATCTGGGTTTCCACACCACATGGTGGTACCACATGCATTTTTGGTAACCTCCTCATCCTATAATCATGACTGCCAAAATCAGTGGTGGCATTTTTAAACCAAGGAAGAAAGATTTCCCTAAAATCTAGACAAAAACCAAACATTCAACCCAATTCACAGAAATGACGCAGGACCCTTGCTTAACATTATCGCCTCTTCTACTGCAGCCCTCCCTCCTTACACTTTAAATGACCTAGGAAATGTTTTATAATCAGTTGAGTAATTAAGTAATTTTACATCGTGGGTAACAGTTTTATGATACATATCCTGTATCAGTTATACTGATTATGTAAGCTACTCCAAATTGAGGTAGGCCAGTCCTGCTGCATTTTGGGAGTGCATTTTGAACAGAAGTGTCATTCTACAAAATTTCTGCTTCAACAACACTGACAACAACAACACTGCTCACACAGGAGAGAAGAATGAAACAGCAGATGATGGATGAAATGAGTAGCGTCTCATACGTGTGTGTTGAGATATGAGGTGTATTGTGGGAAACGGCACCATTTAAGTAAAAACACTCACATACTGAGTGTCCAGTACAGTCCAGGAAAGCTTTGCAATAAACCAATGAAACTGAACAAGCCACGTTAGCTCCATTCTGAAGATGGCTAGTGAGTGCTAATCATACATTTTTCTGGAGTTATGAATAAAGGGTAATTCCCGTTCCTGCTGCCTCCAGCTGTTCTGAAGATTAAAAAAAGTTCTTCCCCCCTGGAGGTTCAGCGTTATCTCTCCCTTTATGTGGATAGAATACAACCACAGATGGCTAGTATTAGTACCACCATAATGCAAGCCTGCTAGAAAGTGCATGTCATCTGAAAATGTTATTTTGCCCCAAGCCAAGCACTAATCAGAGACAGGACTCGGAAACAGAGAAGAAACATCAGCTGTTTATTGTATCAAGAGAAAAACAGCTGGTACAGTCACATCCTGTCTTTAACAGATTGTTTAAATCTAAGGAGGCTGAGTTATATGATGAGTGGGCGGTTACATAAATCAATGAAAGAAATACATAAAGATCAGACCAGTCTCTTTACTCTTGACCACTTTGCTACTGATTTCTTGGTATTTAAGTAAAATATCTTCATTCCTTAAATGATTCCAAACATCACATATGGAGACACTAGCAATGGTTCTCTGTTAAAGTTATTTGCTTAATATGATAAAATGCATTTTATCAGATTTGTTTTCTAGCCATAGCTCCTCAAAGTTCAATGTGCAGCTTTCTATCAGCCTTGACATTTCCGTAATAACAAAATCCTTGAGGATCCAAGTTCAGAGACAAGTTTTATCACTTTCAAGGGCACAAAAATAAAATCTGATATATGGTTAGAAACTTTGAAGCCAAACATTATCTTAACCTGGAAAATAGGCCTCTCAGCTAAGGCACGCAGATGCTAATGAGCTAAATATCACTCTAAATCCTCTCAATCAGTTTTTTTTGGGGGGGAGAGAGATCCATTGGTTTAGGAGTGATGAAATGCCAAGTTGATCACCTCCCATTCTCAAAAACCTATTTGGTTCCTGAGGTTACTATACCAGAATTAGCACAATAGGCAATTACATAAAAAACTTTTCTACTTCTGCTAAGACTCATTAATACAGATTAAATTATGAAACATACCTTCACAAAAGAATTCTGAGAAGATAGAAAAAAACAAAATGCAACCCTGCTGTCCTTAAACTCACACTACAACTACGGTATAAGGTATTCCAAAGCCTTAGGACATATATTAAATTCTAACTTTATGAAGTAAAAACATAAACAACAATAAAAAGGGAATACGTAGTTTTATAAAGTCTTTTTAAAAAACAGATTCCCCTGAAAAACAACTAGTGAGAGGCTGCTGCATGAGAGACAGTCTTTCATCCACTTAAAATGTCATTTTAGAAAATATATTTGTGGGTAGGAGATTATCTGCTGTAGGAAGCAGCTCGCCTGTAAAAGCGGTGAAACGATATTCCTTGTGAAGGTCCTTCTTCAAATCAGCAAGCTCCTCCTCCAAATGCTCAACCTGTGGCGGCAAAGGTTCAGATATGAATAAACAACCCGCACACAACACCTAATGATCAAATTAACATAACATGACCGTCTTATTTTCGGTTGTGCCTCAAACAATACTACGCAGTTGCAAACTTGGATAGATAAACCTGGCTCTCTGCCATTCTCATGTCAGCGTGAAATAATGGACCCTGAATTGCCTTTGGCCAAGAAAGCTTCAATTATGAATTCTGCTCAGTATTGTTGCTAATATCTATTCTTCTACTTACTTAAACTACTGTGTATCTAGATCTCATGGAGTGGAATGCAGTGTCTCTCTAGTCTAGGGTGAAGAAATAATAAAATGCAAAAATTAAGAGCTGCCCCACACTTCCTACTTGCCCCGACATGAAGATAACCACTGTCGAGAACATGAATACACAATGATGTGCCCAACCCATCCTGACCCACCACAAAGATAGCCTCTACCTGTTATTTCTCTTTCAGCTTTAATTATAATATATTTCCACTTCTCTGTTGGCACCAGCATGCCAACTCAGATGTTCCTGCATCCTCTGGGTCTCTAGCCACTGATTGATTTCCTTTTCAGTTGGATAGAAGAATTGGCACCGGCATACCTCTGGGCATGGCTTTGGCTATGCAGCCCTAAAATTTTGAGGTGCAGTACTGTGCGGGCTTCCCTGCAGGACAGGGGCGTGCACCTCCCAGCTGTCTTCAGCACTGCAATGCCAAATCTATACTGGAGGTGCATTTTAAACATATCTGTGGTGGTGGAATTATCTTTACACCTTCTCTCTACCTCCCTGCCCCATCCCAGATTTCAGGAATACATTTTTTTTTAAGCTACAATATGTTTTAAGCTGCCAGAAGAGGCTCTGCTCTCTGGATTCCTCCAAGTGTGTGTATAAGGACAGGAACACTTCCTCTGGCTTCACAAGGCAGCAAGAAGAGACGGCTGTGAAGCCTGCAGTCCCGCAGGAAAAAGTGAGAACGCCTATTTCACCTCCTGTTTTCTTCCTGTTTCAAAGTCATCAGTGGCAGGCAGAGGGGGAAAAAGAGGTGACAAGATCTCTTCTTCCCTGTTTCTGTTGTTGTGGGTTGTAGGAGAAGCAGGAGAGAGACAGTGGGAAGCAATGAAGACTAGCTCCTTTGGTGTCAATTCATTAGTCTTGTTAGATTGAAGAAGACCAATGAAGCTTCTGCTGCTTAGGACTGGAACTAAAGGAAACTTTCCCGGCCCATCTCTTCTCTGCTCTGAAGTCTCAGTGTGGCCAAAAGCCTTATTCTGTTTCATTGCCAAGGCAGAAGAGAGGCCCAAAGTACCATCAGGACGTTGCTGAGTACTTTTGTGCAGACTACTAGGACAACCCTGCATGTAATAATGGCCATTATTGCTTTGATTGTACCACCAAGGGTTTCCAAAATTCCATGGCAAATAAAATTAATCATAGGCTTAAACTGTAGCAAAGATAGGATATTTATATTTATCGGGGCAAATTCCAGAATATGGGTACCACAGCCAAATATGGGGAAGTTACTTTACTATGATACATTCCAATGCCAACTTTCTTAGAAATAAATCCCACTGGACATTTTAATATCTGGGATTGTACAGTTAGTTTCTTGCAGCAAGAACAGGTTGGATTCCAGTAAGATATTGGACTACGAACTTCCTTAGTTACTAGTACAGCCATGGAAATGTTAAACTCAGTTGTTGACAAATGTGCTTAATCTAAGAGCTCTTGCAGCAACAAAAACAATTGTCATACTTTTATTGTAGCTCCGCTCTTCATTTTACTTGAATGAAACTTTTGCTGGGTTCAACAGGATATATTTCCATATTAAAGTGCATTTGATCAAAATTTAGCATATTTTCAGGATATGCTAAAATCCTAAATTTACAGAGCCATATTTTAGTGTCAAAACTGGTTTTACCTCTGGCATTTCTTGACAGGGCTGAAAAAAAATCTAGTCTACTGCTAGTAGTCAGTTGATAATACTGGGCTTAGTTGACTAATTACCTAAATCAGTGATAATCATTCTATGTTATATAATGGAAATACTGTATATTTGTATGAAATTATCATTCTTAACCACCTATGGGTAATCCTCGCTTACTGACTGGTCGCTTAGACTGATCAACCCAGAGTTACTTTCAAAAGTTACAACGGCTGCACCTCCCTGCAGTCACACCATTGCATTTTGGTCGCTTAGCAACCAGCTCAGGTTTATGGCTGATTGCCGCATCCTGCAGTCGGGTGACCATGATTTTTAGTGGTTTTTGCATTTACTTCCAGTTTTCTCCAAAAAAATTCCCATTTGGGAAAACAGTTTCACTTAGAGCAGAGGTCTTCAAACTTGGCAACTTTAAGACTTGTGGACTTCAACTCCCAGAATTCTCCAGCCAGCATAGCTGGCTGGAGAATTCTGGGAGTTGAAGTCTACAAGTCTTAAAGTTGCCAAGTTTGGGGACCCCTGACTTAGAGACTACGGCGTTCATTTAACAGCTGTCGCAAAAAAGGTCATAAAACGAGTTACAGTCATGTGACCATCATGAATTACGACCATAACTCCAGGTTCAATTCCAATCATAAGTTGAGCGCTCTCTGTACCATATCCTTTTTTAATCCTGAAGAACCTTTTTTTTAATCAACCAATTGAGCAGTGAGAAGAAACTTACTTCTTTCTCCTTTTCCACAGATCAATAGCAAATCACAAGACCATCCTCCAAGCCTTGAACTAAAACAAGTCTTAAAGCGCTTTTTGAAAATGGATTTTTCGTTCAGTTTTATATATAGAATAATACTGAATACTTTGAACCATATCGAGTTTCACACACTACAGGTAATCCTCGATTTACGAGCACAAGTCGATTTCTGTTGCTAAGCAAGATACTTGTTAAATGAGTCGCGCCTGATTTTACAACCTTTATGGCCATAATTGTTCAGTGAGTCATATGGTTGTTAAACAAATCCAAGTTTCCCAATTGACTTTGCTTGTTGAAAGCCGGCTGGGAAAGCTGCGAATGGCCCTGGGTGCCACTGCCACTGGTGTAACTCTATTTCATTTGCCAAGCACCCAAATTTTGATCACATGACTGTGGAGATGCTGCAAAGGTCATAAGTGTGAGGACTGGTCATCACTTTTTTTTCAGTCCATTATAATAGTTCATTGTTCAGTAAACAAATGGTTGTAAGTTGAGGACTGCCTGTATTATCCTCCACATCAGATTAATACCTTACACTACTTTTAGTCCTGTTTCGCTATATTTCTGGTTCTAGTATACTGTCAGTTTTAAAAATAATTTTTTTTAGGTAGCAATAGCAATAGCACTTAGACTTATATACCGCTTTACAGTGCTTTACAGCACTCTCTAAGCGGTTCACAGAGTCAGCATATTGCCCCCAACAATCTGGGTCCTCATTTTACCCACCTCGGAAGGATGGAAGGCTGAGTCAACCTTGAGCCGGTGAGATTTGAACCGCTGAACTGCTGAACAGTCAGCTGAAGTCAGCTGAACAGTCAGCTGAAGGTAAACATAACACAGGCAGCCCTTGACTTAGAACTATTCACTTAGTGACCGTTACAATAGCATTGGAAAAAAGTGATTTATGACCGTTTTTCACACTAATGACCATTGCAGTAACCCTGTAGTCACATTATCAAAATTCGGATGCCCGGCAACTGGCATGTATTTATGAAGATTGCAATGTCCCGAGTCATGTGATCCCCTTTTGCAACCTTCTGACAAGCAAAGTCAATGGGGAAACCAGATTCACTTAACAACCATGTTACTAACTTAACAACTGCGGCAAAATTGTGGCAAGAAAGGTTGTAAAATGGAGCAAAACTCACTTAACAACTGACTTAGCAATGGAAATTCTGGGCTGAATTGTGGTCATAAACCGAGGACTACTTGTATACATAGGTTTTATAACATATAAGATTAATATAAAATAATATAATATATAATAGTATACATATTTCCTATTGATATTTTATTTTTAAAAAATCCTGCTTGAAATGTTTTTTTCATTCATTCATTTGAAAAGCACCATAATCAAAATTCTTTGTCTCATTTCAACTAGTTTTCCTAAATGAAGAAATAATATTTCTTTATTTATTTTTCATTCACGTTACTCAACTTACCTTCCCATCTTACAAATTGATTGCATTTACTAGAATGAGTTAGGGACTGCTTTGGAATCTTGATTCATATGCAAACCAAACTTCTGTCAACATAGTTTATGGTACGATTTGCAATCAAGAGGAGAGGAGAATGGAAAACTCCAAGGGGGTGAGAGTGACAAGAGCACAAATCACATTCAATCCCAGCATTCAGGAATGGTATATATGAACCAATCCTATATTTCAAAGGGAATAAATGCAACCTACAATGTCAACATCTTTGATTTGTTTTCTAAATGCAAACCTACAGTTTCAAGGTCTTGATTTGCTTTTTCCATATCTTCTTTGGGTAATCCTCTTAACTTTTTTCTTTTTTCTTTCATTAATTGCGTGTGTTGTTTAATGCGATTTTCTACTTCCTTGTATTTTGCAGTTCTGAAAGAAGAAGCAGAATCAATGCTTTTTTCCCAATTTGTCTCGTTTTCATGTATAGATCTACTTAGGAATTATATATCTAATAAGTACTCTTACATGGCAATTAAAAAGCCATATGACAATGTAGAAAGACATTTTAAAAGGCTTGAAGCTTCTGAATGTGTGAATATTTGGGATATACATTTAAGCTTCTAAAACTACAGGATTGAATAAAACTGGAATTTTTAATCTGCTTGTCCTAGCCTACAAAAAAATTAGGATGCAATCTTGCTTAGAAATAACCTTTAATAAACTCAGTTAGAATTTAGTAAACAGAATTATAACGTTTTCTTCTCCTTTCCCCCTTCCTATGGTATCTTTTTCCCCCCAATCCTGGTATCCTTTCCCATGGCCCATCAGGGAAAGATGTAAATAAAAATGGATCTTGATTCTTAACTAATCTTTGAAAAAAGTACACCTCTCTCACAACAGAATAGAAATTAGCCTACTAACATGGACAATAAACACTATAAAACACCATGCATTTATATAGATGAGCCCATCTGTATTCAGGTTTGGTCCTAAATATTTGACAAATGACGAGTTATGGTCATAGCCTTGAGGAGGTACATCAGGGGTGGGTTCCACTTACCTTACCCACCGGTTCACATCGCGACGTTTTGCGCGTGCGTGCATGCTCCGCTCATGCAATTTTGCTTCCGCACATGCTCAGTAGCTGCAATCAGCCCGAAACACAGCTGAGGCGCTGATCAGCTGTGCTTTGGTCGAAGGAATAAAGGTCAGTATAAACCCAGGGGCCAGCGGGAGGGCCCTTTTTCAAGCAGCAGAACAGGAAAAACCTTCCAAACAGTAAAAAATTCACAAAAAAATTCACAAAAAAAGATGGCGGTGCCCACGGACCAGCACCGATCTAACCGGATCTGTGACGTCACCAGCGGGTCGCTAACGGTTTGGGCGATCCAGTCCGAACCGGGAGGAACCCACCCCTGAGGTACATAATACCTACAGCTGGTCAAATTTCTTAGCACTAGAAGCAGAAAATCTGCTGAACATCTTGGTCCCACCCTGGCAGTAAAAATACTATTGCAATATCATTAATTAATGTTCAATTTGGAGCCTCTTCTTATTACCCTTCAAATCAGCAGCCTGAGGGAACTGCCTCATTCAGCTTAATGATAGGGCTGGCTTTGAGAGCAGTTTTCAAAACAGAGTACGATAGAATAAATATCTCTGGGTGTATGCAATAGGATAGAAGAATTTCCTTATTCAATAGTGATGGAATCAGTTTAACCACTACCTTGGCTCATAGAAAGTAATATCTTTGATTATCCATTCTGTGCATCTGATTTTATAGAAGGGCAAGGACTTTCTAATACTAGAATATTAATTCATATTTTAGATAAATATCCAAGAAAACAGCTAACAGCAGCAGTGGCCTTGCTGAATATGGAACAAGAGTAGATCCAATTTTTCCAGCAACTTTTGGCTAGTATGAATTTCTTTCTGGTTTTTTTTTTTTAAATCATGTTACAATGTGGTTTTGAACTGATGATACATGTTTGCTCTGCTTATGGCCTGGTTCTCTATCAAAATAATAGAAATCCTGACCAATATTATTCCACAAGGTAATTGTTTAATTCTACATTTAATACTTAGAAAACAGATCTTCCCTTCCCTACCCTTCATTTTTCTTTTTGCTACCGGTATGTTTATCAGCTCTCTTATTTTTTTCTGCATTAAAGCAATTAAAAAGAAAATGATATAATTTGGAAATGCTAATGTTTCCAAATGAGGCATGTGTCCACCAATACCCTTTTCTGGCCGGGAGGATGACTTGGATGGCTTTTCATGTATCCAGAGTTCTTGTGGCAATAATTCATTTTAATGTAATCTCTAGAGGACATACAGAGGTAATTAGGCAACAGGGCCATGGGTACCATCTGGGGCTCTCTTGTCCTTGGCAATCTTAAAGCCACCTGCTCTTTCTGATTTTTTTTGAGAACAAAACAAATATCACTACACTTAGGCATAAAGCCATCATAGCTGTCTGTACATCCTTGTAGTGTCAGCCTGTGGTTTTGATTTTGACTTAAAAACTCATAATGATAATGAGGGCAGGATGATCCACCAAGTACCCTGTTTCCCCCCAAAAAAGACATCCCCTGATAATAAGCCCAATCGGGCTTTTGAGTGCATGGCAATAAGGCCAAGCGCTAATTTCAGGGTTCAAAAAAATATAAGACAGGGTCTTATTTTTGGGGAAACACGGTACTATTCTGTTTGCTATCCTATTTTTAAAGTAATTAGATTCTAACATTATTTAATTTTCTTTTGAAGATTTTTGTTAGATGTATAATCTACTGGTGTACATAAAATAAAATCTTCTAATATTGCTCCATGATAACTTTGTGAGCTAGGAATGTCTGAAGTCTCTCACTGAGCTTCCATGATTAAGAACTTGTTTCCATTACGAGTCTAATATTTTAACCTCTGTATGACACATTCCACATGGGCCTAAGTTTAAAAAATTACATTATCACTTTTATTGCACAATTCAAGACAGCACATCTTATTTGCCACTAGGAAGCATGCGATGTTTCCATGCTTTTTTTCTTGCATGTACCTTCAAATGAGAAACAAACATATCTTTCCATACAAACATAAGATCTGAAGACTTCTTCAGAAATCACAGTTTGGAATGCTTCTCCATTCAGATATGACTATTGGGGGGGGGGGAAACCCACGCAAAATATTTCAAACACTGAAACTTCTGAAAATGCAGAAGTAATATCTATTCTAACTGTATGCAAAAAAGGCATGTGCTATTAGAGAACAATAGAATATTAACACATTGCTTGTTCTCTTTGATCACTATGTTGTCAACTGCTATCAGCTAAGAAAAAGATTCTTTAAGCTGATTAAGCATCTGTCTCCTGTCTTCAAGCTTTAAAGCAATTAAAAATGTTTTCCCTCTGAAGTCCCTAGTTATGAACACGAAGTTTCCACAAAGCAACTTATAGAGCAGAATCCAGAAAGAAGAAAAAATTATATTAGACTGGTGTGGCAGAATCATATTTACACATTAAACAATACTTTTACAGATTGTATACATGAACAAGTACACAAGAAAATGAAATTATAGAAGAGCAGGGAAGAGGAGGAGGAAATGGAAGAAGAAGAAGATGAAGAGGAGGAGGAAGAAGCAGCTGTACATACAGTAGTTGTTAATTCATTTTGCTAAATCTGAAAGAAGGACCTGGAACGTTAGAAAACCGTAGTGCCAGTTTCTGAATGAGAAAATATTTGCAGTCTATCAATTAGCATTTTATTTATAATAATATGCTGTATATATCTCCACTAAATATTAAATAAATGCTTCCATTTCATAAAACAGCTTGTATCTATGATAATAGGCCAAACAGATACAGGTAGTCCTCAACTTACAACAGTTTGTTTAGTGACCGTTCAAAGTTACAATGGCACTGAAAAAAGTGACTTATGACCATTTTTCACACTTATGACTGTTGTAGCATCCCCATGGTCACATGATTTACATTCGGATGTTTGACAACTGACTCACATTTATGACAGTTGCAGAGTCCCAGAGTCATCTGATCCCCTTTTGTGACCTTCTGACAAGCAAAGGCAATGGGGAAACCAGATTCACTTAACAACCGTATTACTAATTTAACAACTGCAATGATTCACTTAACAAATGTGGCAAGAAAAGTCGCAAAATGGAGCAAAACTCACTTAACAAATTTCTCACTTAACAACATGAATTTGGGGCTCAATTGTGGTCATATGTTGAGGACTACTTGTATATAATTAGTCCTCGACTTAACAACCATATTTGGGACAGGAATTTACGTTGCTAACCAAGGCAATTATTAAGTTAGTCACATCTAATTTTATGACATATTTTGCCATGGCTGTTAAGCAAATCATTGCAGTTGTTAAGTAAATCATGTGGCTATTAAGCAAATCTGGCTTCCCCCATTGACTTTGCTTGTCAGAAGAAGGGTGGGAAGGTTGCAAATGGCGATCACATGACCCTGGGACACTGCAATCGTCATAAATACATGCCGATTGTCAAGTGCTTGAATTTTGATCAAGTGACCGTGGGGCTGCTGTGACAGTTGGTTAAGTGCAAAGACCAGTTGTAAATCACTTTTTTTCAGTACTGTTGTACCTTTGCATGGTTATTAAATGAATGGTTGTAAGTCAAGAACTATCTGTAAAGGGTATAGAATAAAACAGAATAGAATAACAGAGCTGGAAGGGACCTTGGAGGTCTTCTAATCCAACCCCCTGCTTAGGCAGGAAACCCTATATCATTTCAGACAAATGGTTGTCCAATCTCTTCTTAAAAACTTCCAGTGTTGGAGCATTCACAACTTCTGGAGGCAAGTTGTTCCACAGATTAATTGTTCTAACTGTCAGGAAATTTCTCCTTAGTTCTTAGTTTCTTCTCTCCTTGATTAGTTTCCATCCATTGCTTCCTGTTCTGCCTTTAGGTGCTTTGGAGAATAGCTTGACTCCCTCTTCTTTGTGGCAACCCCTGAGATATTGCAACACTGCTATCCTGTCACCCCTAGTCCTTCTTTTCATTAAACTAGACATACCCAGTTCCTGCAACTGTTCTCTATATGTTTTAGCCTCCAGTCCCCTAATCACCTTCGTTGCTCTTCTCTGCATTCTTTCTAGAGTCTCAACATCTTCTTTACATCATGGTGACCAAAACTGGATGTAGTATTCCAAGTGTGGCCTTACCAAGACATTATAAAATGGCATTAATATTTCATGTGATCTTGATTCTATCCCTCTGTTAATGCAGCCTAGAAGTGTGATGGCTTGTTTGGCAGCTGCAGTACACTGTTGGCTCATATTTAAGTGATTGTCCACTAGGACTCCAAGATCCGACTCACAGTTACTACTGTTGAGCCAGGTATGATAAGTATTTTTGGGGGGAGAGTAGAGATGAGGTCAACACTGGAAGTTTTTAAGATGTTGGATAACCATTTGTCTGAAGTGGTGTAGGGTTTCCTGCCTAAGCAGGGGATTGGACTAGAAGACCTCCAAGGTCCCTTCCAACTCTGTTATTCTATTCTAATTAACATACTGTTCAGCTGGACATGGGATATGGGAATTTTGGACATTATACAGAAACAGAAAGAAAAGAAAAATGGCATTGTATTTCTCCCAATACAAGGCCTTATTATTGGAGTATCTCCAGCCACATCTCTTTTAGTGCACTCTATAGCCATGTTAAAGTGCTCTCTTCCAATCAATGAGCCAACAGAAAAGTATACCAACATAAACTACCCTTGATTGAGCTCTCTTCTGCCTCAGTAATGAGCCTGGTAAGTGACATTGTCTTTAACTATTTTTATTTAAAAAAGTGACTCTGGTTTCATTTCTACTCCCACAGAGTGCCAGCTTCTGGTTTGAGAAACAACAATCAACTGCTCTCTTGAGATGAAGAAAGATGGACAGGTTTAGGTGTATGTTAGAGCAGTTGATTTAACTACTTGTCAGATTGCCCAACTTACAAATTACAGGTGTAGAGGTATCATTGTTTTGAAATAGGGGTAAATCCATGTACATAAGGAGTCACACAGAACTTGACAAACAGTATGATAAGCTCAGGTCAGGCACTACATGGATACTGCTATGTAATCCAGATCTCCTATTTTTCCTGAACCTCAACCACAATGTCCATGAAGTGTGGTGCTTGCAAGAACCTAAAACTATATATCGGAGCTTGGGAAATGCCAACTTGATTACATCATAAACGACATCTTCAATGAAGTATATTAGATTGTGTGGATGGCAAAAATTGTATTGGGATAAGAGGGAAAACAATACTTTAAAATTGGAACATCCAAAAGCACCTTTAAACGGACTCACCCTAGATGAAGACCTAGATGAAGGCAAAGTCGTGAGGACATGGCACAAAAGTTGATTACTTGAACATGTTTTTGTTACAGTTCGGGGGATGTGAGGCTGACCCCTTTGTTCTTACCTGAAGGTATCAGCGGCTTTCACTGAATTGATATTTTGTGCTGTTTCTATGTGCTCATCCAGGTCAGATGGTTCTCTCCAACCTTCTAGGTTATCATTGCTCTTAATATTATCGGTTGCATAAGGTGCGTTTTGTGATACCTAAAAAAAATGTGACATATAATGGCATTAGAACAACTTGGAGAAAAAGACCAACTCATTGTGCTGGCTGGATTTAACGCAGGACAGCAATATTGCTGCAAGGAGTGGTTAAAGTATTGGAGAGAGACTGGGAAGCCAAGAGTCAAATCTAGCTACAGCCATGAGAGCTCCCTTTGTCTCAACTCAGGAATGGAAGAAGATGTACTACATATGCTACCTTGAGTTTATGGAGGACAGGTAGAATATAATCAAATAAATACCGAAACTATAAAATTTGTTGTTTACATTTCCCAACTATTAATCCCCTTTTTAACAACTCATTTAATCAAATGTAACAATTTCAAATATTACAGCAGCTATTTTCTAATCACAGCTTGAGCAAGAAAGGTAAGTGCATTATATACGTAACAACTTACTTTTTCTCTTCATATAAAGGGAAGGCAAACTACATTTTTAAAAGACATCTAGAGGTTAAAGGCAATCAGCACACCTCTAAAAAGATGTACAAATACAGCAGGATTCCTTCAAATAATTACCCAGTTCTGCTGTCTAGAAAAGGTACCATTATGCATGTTGCCATTTCCTACTAGAAAGGCCAGTTATATTTGAAAGAGAAGAAAACAAAACATAGCTAATGGGAACTTATTTGTTTTCCATCAACACATTCTCAGTGACAGCCTGGGGAATCAAACTGAGAAATGACTGTCTTGATTTCTATAGGATACAGCATCACCCTTCTCATATCTAGAGACAGAACTGCTATCACAATTCAATCAAAATAGGTATTTCTGATTTAAAAGACTTCCACTATTTGTCTGTACAAAACAACTTTCAATATCTGGGAGTTCAGTTACGGCAATTGGAGTTTTTTTTTTTTTTGTTAGTTTGAACCAACAAGAAAAGAAAACCAGTTGCCACGACTCAGCTTCCAGACAACTCTATCTGGATGACAGAATCTTCATCATCTTTCAATATGTTTCCCAGCATAAGCCATTTTTCTCAAGAAGCACATGTTGATATTGTTGTGAGCATTTGGGTTTTTGTTTTTTTTATACATTCATGTCTTGAACTTTTAGATTCTCATTTGATCAGACAATACTTGACCATTAGTTATTTACTGATTACATCCATGTTTCTTATCCTTCTCTGTCTGTGATTACATCTTCTGCATGTGGCCTATTTAATGCTCACATATTTTGCCAAAAACAAACCCTAATTTCAGCCTATTACAAATGTAAGTCTGAAATCTAATAGCAGAAATTAGCATTGCCAGCAACTGTGGTTCTGAGAAACTATTACCAGATGTCCTCAAAATCATATCAGAGACTGTCCGTCCCCCCCCTTTAAACTATTAGCCCAGTCAGAATTTCAGCTAAGACAGGATCTATCATAGATAATAATTCTAACCCAGCCAAGGCCAGAAGTCAAGAGCATACTATGTTTAACAATAGAAAGTTGGCTCAGAAGCTCACTGGATGACAGTTAAATGCGAACAAAACTGCTGAGACTCATTTAATCATGATGGGATATAAAAGAGAGAGAGAGAATGGGAGAGACAGAGAGAGAAGTGAAGGACATGCTCATAGTTTTGGAAGGAGTATACAGTATTAATGATGTTTAAAAATCATACTCTTCAGGAATATGCCAATCACTGCTTCATTTCTCACATAAATTAAAATCATGCAAGAATGGAAACAAGCTCCTCGGAGCATTGAATCAACGTAACTCATTCTCCTTGACATTTTACTGTAGAGCAAAACATTTCAAAAACAATCATTTGTTAAGAATGCCAATTAATAAAATCCCTTCTTTGATTAAAACTAGTCTTTATGAGTTGATCCCAAATTTTGTGTAAATTAAAGAGGATTGGATCTCTTGGATGGATCACTGCTGTGGGAAGTGACAGGCTTCATGTTCCTGTCTTTTGAGTTTCTATGTAGTTCAGAACACAATTTCTGTAACTTCCTCAATAGATCCCATCCCAAGTTGTGTGAAAACTATCCCAGACAAGTAGTCTATTCTGAATCCTCTTACGAAGAGTGTCAGTTTTAATGAAATGACATTCGTCAATGCTCTCCTTTCTAAAATCTAAAGTTAATTATATCCAATTTCCCATTTTTCTGAATTGCATAGCATCTTTGACAGCTGTATGACATAAATAAGCATGCATGGAGAGCAGTATGATGTCTTGTCTGAGTGACATCCATGCATGCAGCTGGGATGCTCCACTGGAATTTGCTCTGAAAGCTGTTGCCTTGGGAAACAACTCAAGATCCACACTTTGGTGGCTGAATTGCTAATAACATTCATGAATTATGAGATATCACAATGTATAATCAGTTTGAAGCTTATAAATGCCTATGGTATTTTATTTGTTTATTAAATTGCCACTGTACATGGAATCTTGGCTGTTAACCAGAGATGTGTCGGAATCAACAGTACAATAAATGCTCGCTTCGGCAGCACATAAAATAAACTGGAACGATACAGAGATTAGCATAGCCCTTGCGCAAGAATGACATGCAAATTCGTGCAGCATTCCATAATTTTTCCCCAGGATGCATAGGACAAATTTATACCTCCCTGCTACTTGCAGACACTACTTCCTTCCTACATACAGTGTTGCCAGCAGCAATTAAAATCTGTGAGATGCGATGACCTGTGCCTCAAATCAGCCTGAATATTTGACTTGTTAGCTAAGAGTGTTTTGTATTATGATAGATTTAGTTAGCCATACATTAACTCTTGTTATTTTATATTTGCTTAATATTTTTATCCCATTTAGTAGGGTTTTAAGATTTTTGTTTTTTATGTATAATTTAGGTTTTTTAAATATTTTTTTTTATCTTTGTGCATTTTACACTTTTAAGTTTTTAAAATTCTTAATTGTTTGCACTCTACTCTTCTTAGGCTGGTCTATGATCATAATAAAGATTTCATGGATTGATAGTACAATAAAACTACAAGAATAATACAAGAAAACACCCAAAATATAAAGTTAAAAATTGCAAAGATGAAATAAAAGATCAATGATAGTAATATAAAAAAACAATAGTATTTTTAATCTTCCTCAGGCCCTCTGAAACAATTCAATTTTTAAAAGCTTATGGAAAGCCAATATGATAATAGGCATTTTTACCAATAAGAGGAACTATAGGCTGCTGCCTGCCTCTCCTCTTACCCAGTAGGTTGCTCAACCTTAAAATAAGTAATTAAACTAAAAAATTATCTAGAAGCCATTACTTGCAAAAATAAGAGAACTCTATAAACTGCAATTATAAACACAAGCAGCAAATAAACAAAACCCCTCATTCCCAGAATTTCCTTTTATTCTAATCACTCTATTCTTATAAAAATATATTAATAGGAAGTCTAGTCATTTTTACAAGAAGAAAAACTAAGGGTAATTCTCAGTATTAGAAGGAAAGGGATTATCCAAAGTGGAAGGCTAATGATGCTAAACCCAGAAGCTAATCTCTATCTCATTGTCTATCTGATGAGCCCTGTTATTGCTTTTAAAATCAGACAATAACCCACCTACCTGTAGTGTGGTCATCTTTACATAGAACAGATCTGCACTTCAAAGCACTCTCTGTCTGAAGAACATGTCAATTCACTGGATTAAAAAAACCCCTTTTTAAAGTTGATACAAAGCAAGGTGATTTAGAAAACCAGGCCTATTCTACTGCTAAGGGATCATCCAAACTAAGAAATTATATATTTCATCTGTAAAACATACTTCTCCTTATTGCAAAATTTATTATATATCTATTTATTCATTTTTTCTTCTAAATTCACATGCACATATGCAAATTGGCACACACATATTTTCTGTAATTTATTGTCTTTTTTAATTTTGGGGAGAGGAATGACCCTGTGTGGAGGAGGGGCAGCCTGCTTTTATCCTATACTTGACTTTTTAATAGTAGATATCCAAGAAGCAGATTTCCTTATATTCGGGTAAGCTATTTTATTGTGCCTAGTGGTAAAGATACTACTTTCATATTACATCTTACTCTTTGTAACACAACGTTTAGTACAGGAGCTGGGGGTAAGGGATAATCACAAGGCACATAGCTAACCAATTTACCGGTACTTGTTTATATAATGTCACAATAACAAAGTAGAAACTTCAGATATGACATTGACCTCCAAATAATTTCTAAAGTCCTTGCTCTCCCTAATTTGCTGTAAAATAAATCACATCACTGTTTGCAAAACAGCCTTAAAGATAATGTCAATGACATTCCATGTAGAATCCAGCCTTTATCAACTCTTATCAGATCTTGACTCTTCAAAATATTCATGTTTATTTTTAAGAGATAGTGTTGTAGGATAAAAATGGTATGACAACATTTCAGCAAGAAAATCTTCTCATGTAAATAAGTTAAGCGGTTTGGATTTTGTTTACAGCTTTGTATATGCTTTCAGTCCTAGCATTCTGGCACGGTCTACCTGTTTTAATAAAGTGGTAAACATTAAACAGTCTTTTTATGGCTGTTAGAAAACATTCGAAATGAACAGTATAAACACATCTGCTTTTGTGTTTTCACTCTTTTAAATGAGACTGGAAAATGAAGGTCTTTTTCATGCTAACTAAAATAAGGCGAAACCTGCCTGCATGTTAACTATGGTCTGATACTTTTCCATATACCAATAGAAAAGAAAGTCTGCAGCTCAGGGATGAATTGTGGCTCCCTTGGTGCTCTCTGAACTTGGTTGTTTGCTGGCAGATGTTTCCTGACCAGACTCTGGCAAAAAAAACAACCACCTCAGAAAGCACCAAGGTCTCCAAACTTCTCATGTCTTCCCAGTAATAGTTACACAATAAATAACCTATACAAAATGCATTACTTGGATAAACTTCCCACATATACGTGTGTGAGATATCTGAGGGGGTATATAACTCAAACAAGACTACGTGTACTTTTGCAGAAGAAACAGCATGAGTATCCCAAAGAATCAGGACACTGAGTTTATTACAGATTTCCCACCTTGGACAGTTTCAGGCATATTCAATGTGAGTTACATAAGTAAACATGATGATATAAAAGTAACTTTTGTTGATCCAATATTTTGGATCGTAACTCCCAGAATTTGCAGCCCAAGACAGCTGGAAGGCACTAGGTTGGAGGTGATTGACCAAAGGATCAAAAGTCAATCTTTTTGATTCTTTCCAAAGCAATGGAATGTTGGAAAGAAATTTCATGAGGGGGGCTCAGAACATTGAGAACAGGAAAGGTCTGCTGCAACAGGAATACATTTGCTATGATGGTAGAAACCAACACAAGAAAACAGTTGTTCAAATATGATTTGGGTTACGTTGAGAGCTTCGAGCAAAAACATTTAAAAAAAAATCCCCTCAGTGCATTCTTATGAAAAGTTGTTCAGAATGCTGTGGATTGCTCCATTCTAAACTGTCTTTCTTCTTTTCTCTGGTCATGTGACCCAAGGTAGAATGATGTAATTCATCATATGCATATTGATTTTAGGGTGCTTAACTGCAATAAACTTTTCAAAAAGTAAATCACTTGTTCAGGGATCGTGGGGTGTGTATAGAAATGTCTGACGGCAGAGTTTCAGAATTATCTACAGCACCATTCCTTTTATCTCCTTTCTAAATAAATATTTCAAAGTTGTTCTGTTATCTGGGGTGCTGATTGTATTCTCCCCAGAGAATACTAGATTGCTCAATAACTATTATATTCCCTGAATTCAGTCGTTAAACTTGGAATAATTAGAAACTCAAGCATAGCCCAGAAACTTTCAGAGTCCATCAAGACCAATGGTCAATCTGGGAGGCATCTACTATCTAAGGAAGCTACCAATTTATGCAACTCTACAGGGTTTTGCACCAAGCTGTGAGGTTTCGAATTCCAATGGATAATTGCTGACATCCTTAAAGCAGATATGCTTTCTGCATCCTCACAATCAAAGAGCTACAATTATTAGGGATGGGTGGTTGATTGGGAGGCAAAAAGATGCGATGGACTGGTTGGGGATATCTGTACAATCTATCTGCAACTTCTTAAACAAATGAGATACCTTTTTGCAAAAGAAATAAGGAAAGGAACCAACTGGAGGCATTTTGTTAGTTTGTAGCTTTCCTTCAAGTGAGTCTCTCTTCTGCCTCTGGACGGATTCATACAAGAATCTTAAATGAGTCAATTGAACATTGAGGCTTACCAACTGTATTCACGCACCATGCAAAGCTTGGCTACTTTAACATTAGCGGGTTTTTAATTTTTCTGGTAGTATGTTTAACTAGTTTATGATGCAATATTTTGAGCAAACCCAGAAGATGGATTACCGTACTTCAGTAACCACGTTAGATGTTGTAAATATGCTGGTGAATGATTATTTATAAATAAATAGATTCTCATTCTGGATTTTGCAGGGAAATGTCATACGTTTTAGAGAATAAGTTGTTCATCTGCATTTCCCCCACTATTAATTGTTGTAATGAAAGTTTTTAACAGTAAAAAAAAAATCGAACTTGGCTAGAGGAGAGTTATATCTTTTCTGGAAACAAATCTAAAAACTTTTTAGGCACTTCTCTCTCCTCCCTGCGAACGAAACAGTAACATTTTTGTTTAGGAACGCTGCTTCACACAAGACTTTTATTGTGCAATTGCCCTGCTACATGCAAGGAATTTAACCAGTGCAAGATGGGGTCCAGATGTTACCATCTTCCATTTGTAACACCAAAGTTTCCTTTGTAATGTTGCCTACTAGAAAATCACTCAGTTGCAAGAAAAAGGCAGGCTGATTCCACAATGTCTTATGATTGGTAGCATCAAAAACTGCTTGTTTGGAAGCATTTTTACAACAGCTTAGTCATGCTTTCAATAAATGCTACATTAACGGATAATAGACAAGCACAGGTAAAAATTGCACTGTAATTCCAGAAAGTGTGATCTGAATTCTTCTCACAGTAATTCAGCTAGATGTGTCCCATTCTTATTAGTGGCAACAAGAAGCTTTAGTCAATGTGGCCGTCACTGTTCCAAGCGTTAAGAACCATTTGTTATCATGATATAACCTTTTCCTTTGGTACATCTATTGATGCCAATACACATGTCTCTTTTAGATGAATCTCAAAAGATAAATTGAAGCAATTTGGAGAGGCACTTGATACTTGTAAAATTGTACTTCAATCCAGTTTTTATTTTGGTTCCAAAACTTGGTGAGTTCAACTTTGCCACGTTTTAGAGAATAAATACACAATATCATCAGTTTTTCACATGCCTTCTGGACTAAGGTATGACAAAATGGATACAGATTATGTGAGAAGAGATAGGATTTGGGGTCTGAGCCAATGAAGCAATGAGGAGCTACTTTACAATGATTAATACATAAAGAGAGTTACTATCAGTTGACTATCTATCCTACAGGATTACTGTAAGGCAATTCAGGTATTTAGATCTGTAATGCCCAGTGTGTAAGCCCTTCAGGTATAGTGACAGGGATTCTCTCAATCCGTTACCTTAATTGCATTTCTTGGGGCAGGAATTTTTGCACTGAGTATAAACATCTCCAGCAGAAAAACCTTTCCATGCATAAACCAGAAATCATTTCAGTAATGCCAAGGGTGGGGGGAAGGGATCATTTGTTTGTTGGTTGAACAGTTTAGATACTGGAAGCCTAAAATGGTGCTAAGGCTGACAGGTTTGTATGATCTACTTCGTTTACTAAACTCTGAGATCTACCAATCAGTCAGTTGCAAGAGAGTGCCACAAGCAAACAATTACTGCTCCCCCTCCAAAGGTGGGGGAATTTGGATAACATTGTAGTTGCATTCCCAAAATAGATGCTATGGGAGGCTTGATAAGTCACAGACCGTGGGGTTGTTCTGTCTACTCTACTAGACCACTTTCTATCATCTTCGTTTACTTTTCTTTTGGGGTTTTTTCTGCTCAGAAGAGGCGGAATCATGATCTTTTCAGGGTGGACCAAACTGTGTAATGGAAAGTAGATGGACCCAGGAGGCCTGATTAATCAGAAACCAAGGTCAGGAAAATAGACTATATATCTCAAGTGTACAATCAGAAGTGAGGAAGGCAGAACCAACCAGAGTCCTGGAAAGGTATAAAAGGTCCACCTGAGGGATACTTGGGTTTTCAGAGCTACTGAACTGGATTCCTTCCCCCTCATTACTTTATTTGTTTCTGTAATCTTCAAGTTTCTGGTTAGATCAATCAAATAACTAATGATTGCAACGAGTAAAGATGTTTGCACTTAAAAATATAAGAACAATCATTATGAAAAGAAAATCACTTAAAAGATTTTTGCCTAGCTCCCTATGATTTTTTTTGCTTTTTACAAATAAAAACATGAATTTATTTTTGATTTTATGTTTTTCCTCATTCTGCAGATCTTTAGAGTTGCAGAGAATATGTTGTAAAAGTCTCTGAAACAAGCAGCTGCAAATTAAGATAATGAGAGTTTCTTCAGAGTTAAGACTGTCATTATTCTATAGATTGGTAAAGCCCATGAGATGTGAAAATTCCAGCTCCTAAATGCTTTGAATAAGATTCATTTCTGCCCACAAATGGCCATGATTTGGCATGCTTGACCTAGAATTCATGAAAATTATTTAAAAAATCAAGCAGCTGGTAATTTACCAAATCCTAAATTTGTGGCTGAAAGTGATACATATAAGCAGCACATTTTTTCAGTTTATTAATCTTCCATTTTAAAGAACATAGTACACAAAATTAGGCTAAGCGAATTTCCCTTCAATGCACAACACCTCCATTTTTTTTTAACTTTTTAAGAAAGTATAGGACACTCATTTGGGGCCCAGAGAAATTTCTGGAGACAAAAATAATGTTGAAATTATTCTCATTAACTAAAAGAATTAAAATACAAAGTTGGGATAAGGAATGTAGTGGCCTTCAACAGGGTTGTCCTTACACACCACATTAACTGTCCATACTATTGTCTTAAGGGTTAGGATTTAATAGAAAAACTGAATTTGCAAATCCCAATTTTGTATATTTGCCTTATCACATTTTGATGTATATATGACTTGTTGTCTGTCTACTGAACAAAATTCTTCATACATTTATCTTCATGAAAAAAACAACAATGGGGCAAGAATTTGGAAAGCTTCTTATATTTATTCCCAACTTTAATACATTGTTTATTATTATACATAATACAAATTATCTTATAACTGTTCATTTCTGTTTGTATCAATCTAAAGATAATTTGTCCATCTGGGAGTCCTGTTCCCTCAAAGAAGGTAACACAACCACAGAGTGATAAAATCCAATATGTAATCCAAATTAAACAGCTATCCTGGTTAATACAGTTTGAAGTTCAGGGCTGCCAGATTGCCTTGGTCTTCTGAGATCTGCGGTTTCTTACATTTAATCCTCAATCTTTTATTAGGCCATGCAAAATTTGTTACTTGTCTCTGCCAGTCATTCAATAACTTGTTTTCAATTTTCTATTTTTTTCTCTGAGGAAAAAGATTTTTAAATTGTCACTGTTAAGGCCATTGAGAGTCAGAAAGGCTAGCTAATTTACTGCAAACCATCCAGAGACCTACCAATAGATCATAACTTAGCTTCTTCTCACAAACTTTAAGGATTACTAAAGGAAGATACTAAAGTATGCTTTGCAGTGACAAAAAGCATGAAACACTCACTGTGCCTATGCATGCCTCTTTGTATGTATATTTGAATTTATCTTCCAACCAAGCCATTCAGATAAACAAATTCAGTGGTTTGACACAGCAATCAATCCAGAGTAAAGTTAAGTCTCCTTCAGAAGTTTGATTCTTCATGTTGTCAGGAACAAGGTCATTGTTGCTTTCTTAACAATGCAGAAGTGGTTTGCTATTGTTTCTTCTAAGATTTTTTTTCAATTTACCAAACTACAGCCTAGGAATTCTTAGTGATCTCTCATCCTAAGATTAGCTAAGATTATGTAGCCCTGCTTTTTTTAAATCAGACAAAGTCAGCCAGGTCAGCCATATAATCAAGACAATCATTTTACAACCTATACAATAAGATTTAGCAATGATACACCAAGCAGCATTTTCTTCTGCCCTGCTTATATCATGAATTTGCCATATTTTACCTACAAATCATGTTTAGAACTACCCTCTAATTAACTGACAGAACAGAAATAGAGAAAACACAGTCATATTTGTTCCTTTATGATTTGAATTATTAATTTGATATTGTTTAAGCCTGCAGCCTCACTGCAATTGAATACTATGGTGTTGTAGTGCCCTCTTGTGTTTCCTACATATTTCATTCAGGGGAGAAACTAAGAAAATAATTTTCAAATATCCTAAAGAACATACAAAATATGCAAACTCATGTCATTATAAAAGACTAAATTTGGTGTAACTATTAATCCTTCTTAATCATTCCCTTGATTTATTGGTTAGTCCCTCTTATTTTTAAAACTAAAATATGCACATCAAAGACATAAGGATTTAGTATCACAACCAATTCTTTCATTGAGCTCTAGAATCTAAGTTCAAGACTCTAGAAATCAATGGAAGAATGGTCTATTATCAACTGAATTGCACCCTTCTTCTCCCTATAGGGAGAGCCTGAAAATTGGACTTTCATTGAACTGGGAAGCAGAAGAAACTCTTTTCTCCACATCAACATCCTTAATTAGATTGGGTTTGTACACTGTGCTAAACCATAACACGATTTATTAGGTTTAGACTTAGCAAGTTCGATGAGTTCAACCCAATTGTTTACGGTAAGACTTATGGCACTATGTGTATCTAAGTGCAGCTTAGTTGACAAGTTATGGATAAGGAAGCCACAGTTGAGCATGAAGTGTAAACAAGTTCTGATGGATAGCTAAGAAAGGGATGTCAAATTAAGTGTCTGAAAGCACTATCACAAACAAACAATTGTGATTAATAGCCCTGATTTTTTAGAATAGTCTAAGCCTGCACAGTTTTTCATTTTAACTTCACTTAAGTAGCTTCATTTAAATAATAAATGCCCAATGACTTTGGGGAAAAATACTGTACTGTACTGCAAAAAAAAGTTATAATAAGATCAGTGAAATGATCATCTAACCACTTGGCCCAATCTCATGGCCTTAAAATATTTTAAACAAATAAAAATGAAAGCCAGATACATGCCATTCTTTTAAGTCTAGAAGCACCATTCATATATCTAGCTTTACCTGTCCCAATGACTGCTCATTGGTTGTTTTGTTAAATTATAATAAACAGAGTTACAGCAAGTGGCATTGCCTAATTACATTAGTAAAACTAAGCAAAGTTGGACCATATTGTTATTTGTGAAGTCCTTGGTGCTCTCTGAACTTGGTTGTTTCCTTGCAGACATTTCGTTATCCAACTAGGTAACATCATCAGTGTTAATCTTCCACGGGGAGCAAACCTAACAGTAACACTGATGATGTTACCTAGTTGGGTAATAAAACATCTGCAAGCAAGCAACTAAGCTCAGAGAGCATCAAGCATTCCACAGTTCAACCCCGGGCTACATATATTCTCCTCTACTAGAACTTTACTTGGATAGATGACAACCTGAAAATCACAGTACTATAAGCCTGACCACAGAGAAAAATTGGGGGGAAAATGTAGCTATGCATTCCACTTCAATTTCGCTGTTGTCAAAGACAAATTCTTGGCCCATCCACATGATCACCAGGAGTAGAGGAAGACTTTACTTCTTTAAATGAACTGAGGGACTTGCTCTATTTACAGGGTTACAAAACAAAGAGTTTCTCTCTTGGGACCACGATGACAGATTTTTCTCTCTGGATTAACTATAACATCCAGCCTACATTTACTTCAATTTGGCAGAAGCAAAATCTCAGGAGACATCCATCAACAATCCTATTTTAAATGAAAGCCCTTCTGTTTCAACGCCTCCAAACAGCTTGGGCGGCCACAGCTTTTGAATAGCTATGTGCCGGATGTTTTGACACCTACTGCACACATGGGTTTTTGTTGCACGGTGAAGAGCTGATGTAAGTATTTACTTACATTTGCACATGCTTCCTCCAAAGTTCTGGGGGTGGGTAGTCATAAATTAAAATAAAGTTGAAGAAAATGTTTGCTGTGTAGATTAATTTATCGGGGACTGATCTACATAGGACACTATCTTGGTGGAGAAGGCTAAGCTAGATAAACAAGTGGTTACGTTCTAGATCTAGGATGCTATGGTCCTCATGTAGATCTGGTAAGTATCTTAAGTATCTTAACTGGCAAAGTTGTAGGCTGCCCTGAACCACATTTTGTGAGTTAGGCATCCATATAAATATGATTGATAGATAGATAGATAGATAGATAGATAGATAGATAGATAGATAGATAGATAGATAGATAAGGCAGGCAGGCAGGCAGGCAGGCATGCATGATTAATTCAGATAGGAAAAAAAAGAGATGGCAGGATCTGAAAATGTATTTTATGCTGCTATCACTGATGTAGCTCTTGTAGGCTATTCCATATCTGTTCTACTGTTCCATATTTTATTATTAGTGTTATATTAGAACTAGAAAAACAAGACTATTTTTCAGCTGTGATTTTAAATGTGTATTCTGAACATTTGCACTTCAACATTTTAACACACGTAAACACATTTAAAATTCTATTTTTCTGAGAAAAAATCACTACCTTTTTCAAATACAAATAATATAATACCTGTGAATGTATATTGGGTTAACATATTGCCCTTATCAGAGGCTGATGTTTACCACTGCCTCCATCACCTGCTGCTCTTTGACTGTGTGTGTCCTTGGGTGGAAAATCTGGTTATGGATCTCATGATCTAACCCAAACTGAACCTTTGGCACCAGAGGCTCTTAAACAAGAGGCTCTAAAACAAGATCTATCGAATTAAACTGATCCATATATTTTTACAGAAATACAAATTATTCATTCTGGAGACAATGATTCAACAGATTAAGGACAGAAAGATAGCTAGGGCCTTGAAGAGATGATTAGATTATCTGAGATGTCTTAATCCCCGAGAATTTTGCCAAAGTCCTAATTTTTGTGCTTTCAGCTATTTATATATTTTCAAGATATTCTCCACATCTAATCAAGAATCAAGAATGCATCTTTTCCATTTTCTACATGAAGACTAAATCAGATGACCAGCTATCCTACAACTGACAATTGTTTACATAATTAAGGAAGTATAATTTAAATAAGAGGCTATAGTTGTTCCAGAATGGTCTAGCACATTTCATAGGATTAATGAAGGTCCTTCTAATTTGGGTTACCAGACGTCTTTTCCTAGATACATAATTCAGCTATGAGGAAATAACTGCAATGAAATACGGTACAAAGCATTTAGGCCAGGGGTACAGAGAACCCCAATATCAGTATTTCACTACAAGAACCAGCAACATATTTTTGCAGAACAAAATCATATGCTGATACATACCATTGTATTTCCTTTTTGGGGTGAATATGTGTACAATATTCCTTTCTTTTCTCTTATCTTCCTGGCCTGTTTTCTCCATTTCTGAAGAACTTCTTTATCTCTTCAAAAACATTTTAAAAGTATTTAACGTTTCACCAGTAAGCAAAAAAATAATCAATATTGGAATTAACTTTCCAGAAAAACACGAAACTTTGAAAATCATACTTATTCTTGAGCAAGTGTGCATAATATTTTTGTAGATGAACAGTCATATTAAAGAACAATGATTCTATTTCTAGATACTAAATATAACCCATAATATGTGCTGTGTGTATACATGGACATTCATATACGTATGGATTTAAGAGCATCTTGAGGTTATTCACACAGCAGAAATGGCTAAATCTCCCTTATTCAAGCTTTAGTACTGTTCGAAGAAGCCAGGTGCTTTTTGGCAATCCACAAAAATAGTGAAATTAAGTACATATCTGGTTTAAACTTTCAGAACTGAACATGAAACAAGAAAGCAAAGATGTCAGTCTATGTAAGTCTAATATTTTCCTGCGTATTCAAAGTCAGGAGTCAGGATGAATTTAGTTAAAATTCTGCAACTGTGGGAAAGATGCTGGACTAAGGTTGTGGGAATATTGCTCAGAGGCTATGGTGAGAAACAGTAGGTATAGAAATATTACTGTCTACACCCAGCTATCCTTTCTTAAATGAGTGTGATCTTAACCTGGAAATTTGGTTCAAAAGTTTGTTTAACATGCTAGATTTTCACTCTCCCTGTTATTCTGTGAAAATGCAGGCTTGGAGTAATAGGGGGGAAAAGTAACAGTATAAAGGAACTGATTGAATATGGCAGTGAAAAACAGGAGGTGCATAACAATCTCTCTTTTTTTGCTGCTTTCCTGCACTAAAAATAATCTTCCTTATTGATTTAAAATCATGGATCTGGTCCCGTTATCTGTGGCATAAATCTTGCACTCTGCAAGTAGCAAAAAGCAAATCAAAGCTGGATGGATAAATAGTAATTTATTCATTTTTAAAATGAAAAACCAGCTTGTTTTTCTGTCAAGTAGTAACATCTTCTGTATTAGGGCTTTCATATTAAGGCTGCAAAAATTCTGATGATTGTCAGATGGCAGAAAGGTAATACAGGAAAAAAAAACACCTCTGCCACCATCTAGTGCAGTGGTTCTCAACCTTTCTAATGGCACGACACCCCCCCCCACCACCCCAACCCCCCTCCCCCCCCCGCGACCCCCACCCCGCCCCCCCCCCCCCGTGGGTGGGATGAAATGCTCCTGGTTCGCTCGTACCTGTCGGTCACCGTAGAGCCGGTCACCAAGGTAGCGCGAGGCGCCGCCCACCCACCCGGATGCCACCATTTGGGTTCTTTTACCCTCTGCGCATGCGCAAAGCATTCTGCGCATGCGCAGAGGGTAGAAGAACCCAAATGGCGGCGTCCGGGCTACCAGCTGACGGCGACCCGCAGGCACGGCCGAACCGGGACCTTTTTACCCCTGCAGTGACAGTGGCACCAAGATGGCGGGCTAACGCGCGCGGCGACCCCTGTGAAATGGTCGTTCGACCCCCAAAGGGGTCGCGACCCACAGGTTGAGAACCGCTGATCTAGTGGTCTTCTAGATTTCTGCAACCCATATTTAGTAGACTAATAATAATAAATATTAATAAATAAATAATATATTGTTGAAAATAATTATAACACTTACTTTCTCCGCTGTTCAATTAAAGCTTGTTTTTCCCTCATTTCTTTTAATGCTGCCAATCTGCACTCCTCTGCCATCTTACTCTGGATTACGAAATCATATGATGAAGCAGCAGGAAACAGATTCTTTTTATCCCTTTGAAATAGACTTGTTAACTTCAGTCAATTATATTTGTCATCAAAAGCTATGCAGAACAACACAATAGTTGAACAAAAATCTCTATAGTCATTTCTACTATCTTCAGGCTTTATTTATTTTTTATTTTTTTAAAAACAAAGTCTACTGCAGAATTCCTACTGTTCCAGATAGACACCAGTTTAACAAAACAGTGACTTGAGAGTTATATCATTCCCATAATCCTTTTTCTGTTTGGTTCTCATCTAATTTACATTTGTTCCTTGCATTATTATTATTATTTTGCAGAAATTTAAGGTCATAGTTTCTTAGCATGATTGTGTTAAATTGAAAAAAACTGTACATGCATTATAAATATTAAAACAATAAAAGGGGCGTTGGTCTTACCTGATACGCCTCTTCTCAACAGGAGGAGCCATCATTCAGGATGGGTTGTCCTCGTCCACTCAGAGTGAGGACCGAGTCTGTTATTTTTGCTGGGTCCGCCCTCTTATGACCCAGATCCGGCGAGAGACGTAGAACAGACCCGACGTGGATTAGAGACCAAAAACGTCCGAAGACACAGCCTCCCCTCCTGGAACCGCCAAAAAAGGAAAACAGAAGAGGGCGGCACTGGCAGGCAAAAATAGTCCAAAAGGAAATAAGCTCCACCGATGTAGGAGCACGTCCGGGCACTAGGTCAAGAACTGCTTGGACACCTGTAGGGCGGGACTGAATGATGGCTCCTCCTGTTGAGAAGAGGCGTATCAGGTAAGACCAACGCCCCTTCTCCAACGTGGGAGGAGCCATCATTCAGGATGGGACCTACCAAAGCTAAGAGTCCCCAGGGAGGGCAGGTCCAAGCCCCCATCACAACGACTCCCCCACGACTTGTTGTAGGACCCGTCGTCCGAAAGCTGTGTCAGCCGACACAAATTTGTCTACTTTATAGTGCCGGATGAAAGGCGAAGGGGAAGTCCAAGTGGCTACCCGACACACCTCCATAAGAGAAGCCTGAGTCGCCCAGGCTGCCGATGTAGCTGCACTCCGAGTCGAGTGGGCCGTAATCCCTGAGGGCCGTGGCAACCCAGCCACTTCGTAGGCCTTGGCGATGGTACCCCGAATCCATCGCCCGATGGACGTAGCCGACACCTTCCTGCCCAGCGAATGAGGCAAAAAAGCCACAAAAAGCAACTCCGTCTTGCGAAAACCGCTCGTACGGTCAATATAGATGCCAACCGCCCGACGAATGTCCAGAGTGTGCCAGACCCTCTCCGAAGGATGAGAAGGGTTGGAACAGAAGCTGGGCAAGACCAGCTCCTGAGTACGGTGAAATAGGGAATTAACTTTTGGAAGAAATGATGGGTCCAAACGAAGCACAACACTGTCCGAGTGAAATATGCACAAGTCCTTACGAACCGACAAGGCTGAAAGCTCGGAAATCCTGCGAGCCGAGGTAATCGCCACCAGGAAAGCCACTTTGAAAGAAAGATAACGGAGAGAAGTACAACGTAGCGGCTCATACGGGGCCGCTGTGAGCGACTACAGTACTCTGGGAAGATCCCAGGTTGGGTAACGGTGCACAACGGGAGGACGAAGATTGGACACCCCCCGCAAGAATCGGCGCACCGTCGGAAACTGGCCCAGCGAGTCCACCCGATTGCAGGCTAGTACCGACGACAAGGCCGCCACTTGTCGCCGAAGGGTATTGGGAGAAAGACCAATGTCCAATCCCCGCTGGAGAAACTTCAGAACCTTGGGCAGGGGGATGTTAGTCGGTGAAAGACCCTCCGATGCACACCAGGAACAGAAGGACTTCCAGGTGGAAGCATAGATGCGTTCGGTAGAAGGCCGACGCGAGGCCTGAATTGTTAAGATTACGTCTGGGTCGTAATCCTGCCGCCTTAGAGCGCCCCGCTCAACCTCCAGGCGGTCAGTCGCAACCACTGCGGATCCGGGTGTGACAGCGGTCCCTGAGTGAGCGCTGTATCCATGGCGGGAATCGTCCACGGCAGCTCCACGGACAGGGACTTCAGGTCCGCGAACCAGGACCTCCGCGGCCAGTGAGGCGCCAACAGAATGACCTCTGCTCGATTGCTCAGGACCCGCTGGATGACTTGAGGCAGAATAGCCAGTGGCAGGAAGGCGTAGAGAAGGCCCGGAGGCCACCTTGTCCGTAGCGCATTCACTCCTTCCGCCCCCGGGGAAGGGAACCAAGAAAAGAACCTCTGTACCTGCCTGTTTTCCGGAGTGGCGAACAGGTCCTGCTGAGGGAGACCAAAGCGGGCTACAATGGACTTGAAGATGGTAGGATGCAGGCGCCACTCTGCGTGGTCCATCTCCGAGCGGCTGAGCCAATCCGCCCGGATATTGGACACCCCGGATATGTGGTCCGCAGACAGTGAAAGAAGATGACGTTCCGCCCACAGACCGAGTCTGAGCGCTTCCTTCATGAGGGCGCGTGACCGTGTGCCCCCTTGTCTGTTGATATGGGCCTTGACCGTCGTGTTGTCCTTGAGGACCAGTACGTGACGGCCCGCCAGAGAGGCACTGAAAGCCCGGAGGGCCAATGACACCGCCCGCAATTCCAGCCAATTGATGGAAGCCGTCGACTCCCGAAGCGACCAGCGACCCTGAGCTAGATTGTCATCGGAGTGAGCGCCCCAGCCGGACAGGCTGCTGTCCGTCGTCACAACCACTCTGGACGGCTCCCGGAACAGACACCCCTGGGTAAGGGCCGGAGACCGCCACCATGCGAGGGACCGGATAACTGCTGGAGGGACCAGGACCTGATGCGGAGAGGTGCTGCGGCCCGCCTTCTGAAATGGTAAAGGAACCATTGTAGCTCCCTGGAGTGTAGGCGCGCCCAAGGGACGATCGAAATACAGGAAATCATCTTCCCCAGGAGAGTGGAGAGGAGTGCTAAAGAGGCCCGGCGATCCCGCTGGACCTGGGAAACCAAGTTGATAAGGCTGTCCCGTCTCTCCTGAGATAGTGAGACCCTACACTCCAGGGTGTCAATAACAGTGCCTAGGTGGGGAAGGGTAGTGGAGGGGTTGAGGTGGCTCTTCCCCAGGTTGACAGAGAAACCATGCTGCTCCAGCGTGGAAATAACCACCTGGAGATTGCGCCGTGCCAGATGCTCTGAAGCCGCCTGGACTAGAATATCGTCCAAGTAGCACTGGAGTCTGACGGGAACCATCCGGAGGTGGGCAGCTAGCGAGGCAAGGACCTTAGTAAAGACCCTGGGAGCCGAGGAAAGGCCAAAAGGGAGAGCCCGATACTGGAAGTGCCTACCTGCATAGCAGAACCGAAGGTACTGCTGATGTTTCTGACAAATTGGGATATGCAGGTAGGCCTCAGTCAAATCGAGGGAAGCCAGGAAATCACCCTCCCTGATACCCCTTAGAATAGACTGTAGAGAGTGCATCTTAAACCGCCGGTATTTAATGTAGCGGTTAAGACGCTTGAGGTCCAGAATAGCCCTAACCCCCCCCCCCGAGGTTTTGGGGAGGATGGAGTAGTGTCCCCAGCCCCGCTCATCCGAGGGAACCCGCTGGATGGCCAAGATGTCCAGCAAGTGTTGAATTGCCTCTTCCATCAGGGCCCTCTTGGAGGGCACCCTGGACACTGGACACGCCACAAAAAATCTCAGGGGGGCAGAGAGAAACTCTAGCCTCAGACCGGTGGAAATAGACTCCAGGACCCACCTATCCTGGGTAGAACCCTCCCATGCGGAGGAAAAAAGGGATAATCGGCCGCCAATAGGAGCCCCGGCTATGGACTCAACGGGATCGCTTGAAAGAGCGACCTGCACCACCTCCCCTAAAGGGGCGTTTGAACTGCCTCCCCCTCCCGGACCTGTCCGACGGCTGGCGTTGACCAAATCCGGACTGACGTGAGACCCGGGGGAAGCTGAAGGTCCGGTCCACAGCCCGAAAGGGCCGCCTTGGAAATGGAGAGGGGCGGAAATTGCCCCTTCGAGAGAGGGAAGGTAAAATCTTCCGCTTATCCCAGCAGCCAAACAAAATGGCCGCCCGCAAGTGCTGTCATGAGAGGCCTAGTCAGAATGATCCAGCCGGAGTGAGTCTGTCCCTATGAGGCTGGCCAAACAGGGCAGGTTAGCCGGAGACGCAAGGCTGGGTAGCCGCTCCTGGGCTAACAATGGAGGCCACGCGAGCCGAGGCTCCAGCACTCTTCCTGGCCTAACAATGGCGGGCCCTCAGCGAGAGCTGCAGAGGCTGCGCGAGCCAAGGCTCCAGCGCTCCGAAAAGGCACAGCAATGTGCTAATCGCCACTCCCCAACGCGAGCCGAGGCTCCAGCGCCCACTCTGCCTCGTTAATCAGAGGCAAACAGCTGCTACGCGCGAGCCTAGGCTCCAGCGCACGACGCAGCCCGGTGTCCAATGGCTGTCTGAGGCCGAGGCTTTTGCAGCGTGCCACGGGGGCCTAGCGACCGGCGATTCGAGGCCAAAGCTTGCGCCGCCAAACGGGAGAACTTGTCATCCAGCACGAGCCAAGGCTCCAGCGCCCACATTGCCTCGCCCACCAGAGGCAAAAACAGCCGCTGCATGCAAGCCCAGGCTCCAGCGCGTGAAGGGGGCCTTGCTAACGATCGACTAGCCGGGCAGAGACTGTCAGGGCCGGTAACGCTGCGGCTGGAAGCCGAAAGAAGGAGGCTTGCCGAGGAGAAAGGCAGGACGCGAGCCGAAGCTCCAGCGCCTGTGGAAATCAGCTGTTCAGCAGTTGGGGGATCGGGGAATTCCCCCCCCCAACTCCACGGGCAGAAGGCCTACTGACGAAGCAAATCACCCCAAGGGCCCCCCCGAAGACAGCAGCAAGTCCGTAACAAGAAACTCACGTCAAACAGTCCTTATCAAGCCAGAAAGTTCAGTCCGATCAAGAGAAATCCAAATCGTGGTCGATCAAACAATCCGAGGTCAAAAGCACGTGAAAGAAGCCAGTCATTTAGGAGGGGAGGAAAAAATCCACGTCTGTCCTGTCTGAGGGTCATAAGAGGGCGGACCCAGCAAAAATAACAGACTCGGTCCTCACTCTGAGTGGACGAGGACAACCCATCCTGAATGATGGCTCCTCCCACGTTGGAGAATTGGTTCAGCATAATTTGGGGTTTATTTGTTCTTTGGGTAATTTACTCTTAAACATTTGTTTTTTGTCTAGTTTTTTATAAACTATATCCAGACTGAAGAAAAAAAAATTACAGAATTAAGAAACCATGCAGGTTCAATTCAACTACAGTTAGTCATTATTTTATGGGAATTCTTCATCGGCTTCAGATGGACTGAATGATGACTAACTTTGGGCCCAAACCAGTGGTGGGTTGCCACCAGTTTGCCCCGATTCGGGCGAACCGGTAGCGGCGGCAGGAGGTTCCGCCCACCCGCTGCCGCTCCACCAACCCACCCACCCACCCGCCCGGACGTCATCACAGACGCACACACGCACACTTTGTGCCTGCGTGCGTTCAGTTCCGAACCGGTTGCGAAGGTAAGTGAAACCCACTACTGTTAGTTTTATTTCTGTTACTGTTAGTTTTATTTCTATGCCGCCCAACTCCCGGAGGACTCTGGGCGGCTTACAACAATAAAAACATTATAAAAATATAAAAACTATTAACAAGAAACATATTAAAAACATTCAACAACAACTAAAAACCCATACATAACCGTTTCGTGGCCGGATCTCGCCAAATTACAGAGGCGAGATCAACGGCCCCAAGCCTGCCGGAACAGCCAGGTCTTCACGGCTTTCCGGAAGGCCAGCAGGGTGGGGGTGGCCCAAATCTCAGGAGGTAACTGGTTCCAGAGGGCTGGGGCAGCCACAGAGAAGGCACTCCCCCGCGGGCCCGCCAGCCGGCACTGTGTAGCTGACGGGACCCGGAGGAGACCAACTCTGTGGGATCTTACCGGTCGCTGGGAGCTATGCGGTAGAAGGCGGTCTCGAAGATAACCTGGCCCTGAGCCATATAGGGCTTTAAAGGTAATAANGGTGGGGGGAGTCCGGATCTCAGAAGGGAACTGGTTCCAGAGGGCCGGGGCAGCCACCGAGAAGGCCCTCCCCCATGGGCCCGACAGCCGGCACTGTTTAGCCGACGGGACCCGGAGGAGGCCAACGCTGTGGGATCTTACCGGTCACTGGGAGCTATGCGGTAGAAGGCGGTCTCGAAGATAACCTGGCCCTGAGCCATATAGGGCTTTAAAGGTAATAACCAACACCTTGAATTGTGCCCGGAGACCAATAGGCAGCCAGTTCAGCTCGCAGAGAATTGGTGTAATATGGGTGTACCTAGGTACACCCATGACAGCTCGCGCAGTCGCATTCTGGACCAACTGTAGTCTCCGAACAGTCTTCAAGGGTAGCCCCATGTAGAGCGCGTTGCAATAATCTGACCCAAACCATCTCTTTCTTGGAACCTTTAGAACTGAACTGTTGTGTTTTAGTGGAATTAAGAATTAGATTTTTATGAAGATAGCAGAAAATACAGGAAGGAATTAGGAAGTGGGTGTTGGTGAGTTCTTCTTGATGTCTTGAAACTTAACATGGAAATTCTTTTGTTCATATTAGATCTTAGGTACTGTATATGCTCATTTATTCAAAAATATGTATTCCATTTCTTAATATACTGATCCTGTAACAGAAAACATTACATCCTATCCTCCACCTCCTGAATCTTTGAAGAAAAATCTGTTGCTATGTTCTATCTGCTTCTAGCCATCAAAATCAGTGATTTCCAAATCACAATTTTAGGTTAGCTCTGTTGTTTTGTTTTGTTTTGTTTTAAAACAGAAGATTGCATGCTTCAACCAAGGGGATGTCATTTCTCATTTGCTTGGAGAAAAGAGTGAGATAATTGAAATCATAAGAGCTCATATTTTTTAAAGGTTGTTTTGGGATTTCTTCAGATTTAAATGCCAAAACAAGGACTTAGAAAATGACTCTATTTTCAGCCTTTTCAAAAACAATTTATATATAAGATATGAGCTTCTATTGAAAAATTAGTTACAAATGTCTATCCTCATCAAGGTGATGTTTCAAAATCAGCATTATCAGCTGGTAGCTATCTAAATGAAAGACTTTACAATGGGAACTGCTTTGAGGAATTAATTGTCCAAGTACATCTTATGGGCTTCATTTGTTCCTGGCTTTAGATTTCAATTCTCATGTTCTATGTCACTTTAAAAACTATGTGATTTATTATCATGTAAGTTTTTATAGTTCATGGTCCACTAAAGCTTATTATGAGAAAATACATTTGTGAGTCTTTAAGCACCAAACTTCAATGTATTTCATCAGTTTTGCTGCAAAACACTGGTAGGGATACTAATCTGGAATCATCTGTTATAAATTCTAGATGATAACTGAACACTTCTTTAATTTTTTTTGGGTTTAACTCTACTTTTAAAATATATTGCTAATTGGTTGTATTTGTTGTGGAAAATGATTGCTTCTGAAAATGATTGTTAAGTATTTTGGAGTTTAAAAAATACAGAGAAGATGGATTCCCCAAATGTGAAATTGTTAAATGGCTCTTTGCTTTACCTAAATGCAAGTAATCCTTGACTTACGATTACAATGGAGCCTGGAATTGAAGTCATAAGTCATTGTGTTTGTAGGTCAAGGAAGCACATGGCTGGACTCAATTTAAGACTGTTCTTATGCTGCTCATAAAATGAGTCACCGTGGTTGAAGCAAATCATGTGGTTGTTAAATGAATCCATTTTCCTGGATATACATTTTTTTTTTTCCTGGAAACTTGCAAGAAGCATTGCAAATTGTGGACCGTGGAACACTGTAACTGGTCCTGTTTCTGCCCAGAATTTCCTACCAATTCCTGTTACTCATATAGTTGTTGACATAGATGCATGGCCATCTATTTTTGGAGCCATTTATAAGGATTATCACTAGAATCATTGGCAGAAACATTGCATCAAGATATTAAAAATCTCTGAAAAAGCAGCAAGAGCTCACCCACAGATCATTTTAATGATTGATTCAGAGTAGGAATGATGATACCTGGAAGATTGCTACCCTTTTTAAATTATTTTTTTTCCTTACACTGATACAATAATATATAATGGCTATGGAAATTTTAAAATTCCATTCTTGTTATTGTGGTTTTAAAAAGAAAAGCTTCTAATTTCTCCTTGGCTTTTCTAGATTTCTATTATTTAACATGTAGTTTTGGAATTTAACATACTACAGTAATATATAATTTACATTAGAATGCAAACTGTGAGTTACCATAAAGAATATAAAAACATAAACTGGCTTATATGTTTTATTACCTTGAAGAAAGTATAGATGATTTATGAGAGAGGCTTTCCTTTGTCCTGGTTCTCCTTAATGTAGGCATAGATTCATTGGTTACTATTTTGTCTTCAGGATACTCTTGTCTTTCATCTTGGATAAGTTCATCCCTTAGTTTCTTAAATCGTATCATCTCCTCCTCATTAGGCCATCCGTCTGACAAATCCAAACTGGATTTCATGATGTCTGCCAAATTTAATTTTTCAACAGGAGGCATTTCTATTGAAATAAAAAAAAGGTTGCTTTACACTCATAGATGGAAACAATTGGGAAGGGAAAATAGCAAGGAAGTTATTTTTTGTTCCTTTTGATTTAGAAATACGTGTTTACAACCTCTCCCTTCCTTATTGTAATGCAATAATCATCAAAAAAAGGAAACAGAAGCATCACTAAACCCTCAGTTCAGTAGTGCATAGAATGAAAATAAAATACCCATTTTTCTTGACTCAATCACTTTGGTTTACGCATCAGCAAGGGTGTGATCACGTGATGCAAATGTGCTCAGAATCTCTACACTACCCCAGTGAAAAAAACTGAGTTGTCAGATTTTGATGATTTTCCTTCACTTTTCATAGGAAAAAACATTTAAGCATTTTTAAACAAATCAAAACCAAATTAAAAGAAACCAAACCTCAAAGCCCTCATTCCTGACCAATTCTTTTATATCACTGGATAACATATCATCTTTGACTGCTTCCCAAAATATGAACATTAAAATACTAACCTCCAAGTACTGACAGTTTATTTACCACCCCCCTACACACACACTTTAAAGTCTAGTGGTCCAATTTGCCTTTTTTTTTTTTTCTTTCATTTATTCTTTTTATTTAATAATTGGATTGTTAAAAAAAAAAACCCCAGA
>QLTV01003253.1:5533999-5548137 GCA_003457575.1 Thermophis baileyi
TTCTATTAAAGAAATAATGGAATTCTAAAAAAAAAAAACCCAAGACCCTCTTATTCTACTTCTTAAAAGTAGGACTACTCTATTCGTTTGTATCCTATAAGTTTGGATTACAACCAATAAGGTAGATACGAGTTCTAATGTTCTTCTCTCCTTAGATTTCAAAATCTGTTGGGGATCCAGGAGAAGGCCCTACATATCTACTATATCTTATCTAGCCTTAAGATCAATTTAAAATGCTATCCTATTATTAGCAAATACGATATCTTCCGCTATAGTTGGAGTAAGGATTGTACATCTAAAGCATGGGTGTCAAACTCGCCATGTCACGTTGCTGTCACATGACGTTTCGTGACATTTTTCCCCTTCGCGGAGCTGGGGTAGGCATGGCCTGCGCATGATGCATCCGGTCTGCAAGCTGCCAGGTTGACACCCCTGATCTAAAGAATCTTAAATTCTGTTGAAACATATTATGGCATATTCTTCTTATGCAGGTAGTTCTTAACATACGACCACAACTAAGCCCAAAATTTCTGTTGGTAAGTGAGACAGTTGTTAAGTGAGTTTTGCCTCATTTTACAACTTTTCCTGCCACAGTTGTTAAGTGAATCACTGCAGATGTTAGGTTAGTAACATGGTCGTTGAGTAAATCAGGCTTCCCCATTGACTTGTCAGAAGGTCGCAAAAGGTGACCCCTACATGACCCCTACATCACCCAGCTGGCTTTGTGCTAAGATGGAACTAGAATTCACAGATTCCCAGTTTCTACCCTGAGACCATTCATGACATTGCCATATCTTTAATTTTACATGCATGATTATGCCCTGTTGTGTCCAATGGAAATGGCTGGAGTGGCATATATAAACATAAGAAACGGCTGTGAACAATTAACAGAATGAAAAACAAAAGCCTGAGAAAATATGCATCAAATAAAAGGTCAACATACTCAGCTGAAATAGTGAATGCTTAAAGCCTGAAGGTATCACCTAAAACATTTGGCCTGAAGTTAAATTTTGCCTGCTTATAAAATGCCCTTAAGGCTGGAAATACTCATGCATGGTACATGAAATCCTTGAAAGTTTTGATTTCACTCTAATTAGCCTCTAATTAGTCTCCTGGGTTGACAAGTAGCTAATTTTTATTCATTTATGAGTATCTGTTCATATACTAGAATACAAGGTAAAATAAGAATTTGACCTTATGTAGCCCCTATTCTTCATAATGTTTATGACTTCGGTCTTTAATAGCCTCCTTCACTGAACTAGCTGTTCCCAGCATAGTTCAAAATCTTCTTGCAGGGTAAAATTCTATTATATTTATGCAATATTACATTGGTGTTTTTCCCCTAGCAATCCTCCCATATTTTCTCACTATTAGTGCAGAATTTTTTCTTCCTACAAAAAATTAAGAAGGAAAAGATGGGAAAACTGCACAATGTTCTTTGATTGGTAGTATCGGAAATGTGGCTTCTGAAATAGTTCAGGTAATTTATGGAAAAAGTTGGCAATCAGCATTTCCCATTTTCTCAGTTGCTTTGAAGTTAAGAAAAGTAATGTTGGAAGAGATGTCCAGTATCTGTGCCATTTTCTTGATCTAAATTCAAAGCTAAATAAGATACCACAGCAAACAAATCATGTATGTATCAAATAAAACAATTAGTCAATCAAAGAATTCTACCGAGTATTTGAAAGTACAATTTATTTTTATATAAAAAGCTGTACTTATGTTTTATGATCATATAGCCGTCAAATACAAGATTTTCAGAAATATAACAGTTTTGAAAACAAATGTTACATATGCATAAAAAATTACTATTACAGTATGTAAATAACACCCAACTATTTCTTTACATACATTCTGATATTTGACAATGTACGTTAAGATAGCAATAAATGTTAAAACCTCTATCACATACAGTACAATAGGCAAAAAAGCTGAAGATACATTTTTTAAAACTAGTGAATAACTTTTCCTTATTTTCATGGCATTTTCAAAGCTCCAGTTTCCAAAAATGTTATTTTGGTGGCAAAAAGCATATATAAGAGTATGTTAGTATTTTTGCTCTACAGTTCTAAAGTCATGGCTTAAATCTTTAGAATTATGTGTTTTAAATACATTATTTAAAAAAACAAAAACAAATCCAACAGCAAACAAAAATAATTCAACAAAGAATGTTCAGAATGCTAGTTTGAGCATTCATTTCAGTCCATTCTAATTTTTCCTATGTCAAACACATTTGTTTAAGTGTTGTAAGAGGCAAGGCTATATAGTTAGATTGGCAAACAGATTAATCACAGTTATTAGCATTACATTGCCACAGTACTACTGCTAAACCATATGTGATATTGCAACCTGGCATAAACTGTTTTAAAAGTATGCTGTATGAAACACAACAGTAAGTATTAAACTAAGCCAAAATGATCTTTATGTTTTCTGCTAAATCTTTTTGTTGTTGTTGTTGTTGTTGTTTCTATAACAGGCAATATGACAGACAAAAGAGGGCATATTTCACATTGAACCTTTTTTTAAAAGAAACAATCTTTAAACAGGTATTATGTGCTTTTGACTTGGAAAATGAATCACAAATATCAGTTATGTACATCTTAATAAGCTGAACACTATTTAAACTTAATTAAAAATAAGATATTTTCTTAAGTGCTACCTTTACTGGACACACTACTGATTCTTCGAGCGCTTCTGGGTTTAAACCGAATTAAATCTATAAATCACAAAATTAAAAAATAATGTCATTTGTGAAAATTGAATTTTCAGGGATCTAAAAATATTTGAAACCACAGGGGTTAAATTATTAGTAGTTCTGATCCAGTAACAGAGATTCAGTACTGTTTTTACCTCTTGGGAAGAAAAGCTCAGTATTTTAGCTTCCAGGGATTTTAGTTCTTTTTAATAGGATAGAAGAAGATTGTTATTCCAACAAAATACACAGCATCCAGAGTTGTAGGAAAAAAAATATAAAAGAAGGAACTACTGTAATGAAAGAATATTTGAAATAAAGCTAGTTAAAAGCAGAGGACACCATCAAACTAGAAATATTACAATATACAAAATATTTTTGTGCTACACATACTATTTCTCTAGAAATTTAATATAATTTGATTTACAGATATACTGTGATTTCTTCAAGAAATTATTTGTTTCTTTAGGGTAAGGCAAGACATTTGGGGACAATATCCAGCAAATGGCTTTTTAACTGCACAAAATGAATCTGAATAGTCTTCAAGGGCTAATCTGTAATGTTATTATTGGATCTGCTATGTGTGCGTGTGTGTGTGAACTGATTTAGGCAGTAAACATACTAATATTCCCTACTCCCCAATTTTCCTGACAACAACCCTGTGAGGTAAGTTGGGCTGAGAGACTGTGATTGGCCCAAAGTCACCCAGCCAGCTTTCATGCCTACAGTAGGACTGGAACTCAGAGTTTCCTGATTTCTAGCCTGATGCCTTAACCTCTAGACCAGCGGTTCTCAACCTTCCTAATGCCACAACCCCCTCCCCGCCACTGCGACCCCCTCCCCGCGCGAGATGAATTGACAAAGGGGGCGTGGCACCAAGATGGCGGGCTAATGCGCGCTTAGGTGACCCCTGTGAAAGGGTCGTTCGACCCCCAAAGGGGTTGCGACCCACAGGTTGAGAACCGCTGCTGTAGACCAAACTGGCACATTGCTATTATGATGGTTAGCTATCAAGGCTGCCAATTGATACTAATTACTAATTACTAATTTTCTAATCCCAAATGGGCCAAACTGTCATTAACCATATAATTAGCTTAATTTTAAATTTTGGTTTTTGGGTAACTGTTTACTATAACTTTATCTACTTAGAGGCAATGGAAAATTTTATTGTTTCAAGTTTAGGAGGGAATTGGAGCTTGAAAAAAAATGAGCTTGTGATACAGCCATTTAGTCTAAATCATAGTTTTGAGTAGAATATTTGAACTAAACCCTTATATGATCTAGATTCAGAAATACAGTATATTCAAAGGAGTAGTATCAAAATGATGTTGCCTTCCAATGCTAGTGCTCTACTAAACTCACTAAAGAGGCTCATCTGTTTCCACAAAGCGTTGAAAGCTTTCCTACGATCAGGTGGTCTGTCACATTTTTTCTTGTATTCTCTAACAATGGCCTTTGCTTCTTGTTCTAGCGGAGAAGGCAAGTCTGTGAAATACAGAATTTCAAGGCATGTTCATATGTTACAACTATGCTGACACGTGATGATTTGCTACACATTTTTTATGAATGTCCTCCTTTGAAGATCAATAAAATACCAAAGAGGCATGTAGAAAGGAAGTTGTGCAAAATACGTTTTTTTTAAAAAAAAAAGAACAGTATGTTTATTATGCAGTTGTTTATTTAGAACACATCTATATTTTTTTAAAGAATAGAATTACTGATGCTCTAAAGTAAGATCACTATAGCATAAAGACCAGTTTATTTCTTTTCCATATAAACTTCAAAAGATATGGAAACATTACATTACTGGTAAAAATCTGTATGAGTTTCATGAATAGCAGAAGTATATATTCTCTCTATCTCAACTGTAAATACCATTCAGAAGCATGGGATGAATATAGAAAATAATCAGTCGTCATGGTGTCCAATGCAAAAAAATAAAAAATAAAAAAATCAGAGTATAATGGTCCATATATTAAAAATTGTGGATATGGCACAGTATTACAGGATACATATTTTTGTGCCCTTTATGGTTGTGCTGGAATAAGTCCTTTGTATACTGTTCTCTGTGATTAAGCTATACATGGAAAGGATAACGGAATGTGCTTGCTAAATTCATTCCATGACATTCTTGCTGTCTTTTACATGTAGAGGGCAACTGTGTACAGATGAAAAGTTACTTTGTTTATAAAGAATTACTCTAAGATTTCAAAGCCCTGGATAGTCACCAAGCAGCATAGAAGCTGTAGTTTCAGACATTCTCCAAATACTGTATAGAGCAGTGATGGCGAACCTTTTTTGGTTCGCGTGCCAAAAGGGGGGGAGCGCGGGGAGGTCGCGTGCATGCATGCCCACACCCATAATTCCATGCGCCCCCCCCGCATGCGCATGTGACTCCCCTCCCCCCGCTCCCGGCACGCGATGGCACGCCCGTTTTTCGCTCTCACCAGGCTTCAGACCCTTTCTAGGAGCCTGGGGAGGCCCTCCAGAGGCAGAAAATGACCCGTTTGCCAACTTCCGGTTGGACCAGAAGGCCCGTTTTTTTTTGCTCTCCCCAAGCTCCAGAGCCTTTCTAGGAGCCTGGGGAGGGCGAAAACGGCCTTTCCCACCCCCCCGGAGGCTGGAAATGTTCTGTTTGCCGACTTCTGGTTGGACCGGAAGTCCCATTTTTTTGCTCTCTCCAGGCTTCAGAGCCTTTCTAGGAGCCTGGGGAGGGCGAAAACGGCCTTCCCCCTCCCCCCGAGGCCCTCCGGAGGCCAGAAATGGCCCATTTCAAACAGAACATTTCCGGCCTCCGGAGGACCTCCGGGGGGGTGAGGAAGGCCGTTTTCACTCTCCCCAGGCTCCTAGAAAGGCTCTGGAGCTTGGGGAGAGCAAAAAACAGGCCTTCCCCACCCCCTCTGGAGGCTGGAAACAGCCTGTTTCCCGACTCCCAGTGGGCCCAGACCTGAGCTCACGTGCCCACCAATATGGCTCCACGTGCCACTTGTGGCACGCGTGCCATAGGTTTGCCATCATGGGTATAGAGGAATATTATCAGGGAGAAGTTGCCTGCTGCCACTGCTTGATTGGCAGTTCCAAGCAAATCCTCCAATTCTAATAGTCATCTACATGCAAATTTGGTACATAAAATACTAGGCAACAGAATGTAGTTGCCTCTACAAATGTTACATTCAAAAGGATTTACTATACCTATTTATCCAAATACATATAAACACAGATCTTTAAAGATCTTGTGATAGATTACAGTTATTCTTCTCATCAGTCTTGCTTCAGAAAATTATGGATTGGAGGGGTTAGGCAGTATTTTTCTCTCTGGATACATCTACTGTTTTGCTTTCATTTACTTCCAAAAATCAAATTATTACACTATTTTCATGATAGATTCATTTCACTTTTTTTTCTCATGTAATAAAAAAAGGAATCCGTTAGTCATTCATTGAGAGTTTAACCAAGAATTCAGATTGTTTAAATGTGAAACCTAAACCCAAAACATGAACCAATAAAATAAATTAAGCCTAAATATTAGACAGGCTATTGCAATATTGTCTTGATTACAGCACATTGATCGTGTTGGGTATGGACCCTGAATTAACTTTAAAAAAAACAAAACAATTCCTTTGTACTGAGGACTATATAATTCTTTTTCCTTGATGTCAAAATACATTGCTTTCTTTCAGATGATCAACTACAGTTCCATTAATAAGATAACTGTAATAAATAAATCAAAGCTAAGAGCATAAAGTTATTGCTAGCATGTGCTGAATAATTGAGAAAGCCAAAGAATCACAAAAAGAAGTCAATATATGTTTCATTGATCATAGAAAGGTCTTCAATTGTTTCAATCATGTAAAACAGCGGAATGTGTTTGGAAATATGGGAACCACAGAACAGAACCTCTGCCACCCAGAGTCCTTTGGGAGTTGGGCGGCATAGAAATACAATAAATAAATAAATAAATAAATAATAAATTTCACTGTCCTCATACGAAATCTATACATAGGTCAGGAAACCACAGTATGGAGAGGACATGGTAAAAGACTGGCTCCAGGTTGGCAAAGAGATGAAAAAAGGCTATATACTCACCCTTATTTTACAACCTATATATGGAATAAATATTGAGTGAAGCTGTATTGGAAGAAGATGAGTGTGGTTTTAAAACTGGAAGAAGAAATATCAGTAACCTGAGCTATGTTGAAGACATTATTCTGATGGTTGAAAATGCAAATGATCTGTAAGATGTAGTAGTAAAATCAAGGAACACCCAAAAAAAAAGAAAAAAAAAGAAATTGAGATTAAATATTAAAAAAGACCAAATTAATAACAACAAGTTCAGCAACCAGCCTTAGAATTAAAGATGCAACATTAAAGATATTGAGTAGCGGTAGATACTTTATGCCTTTAGGATCAACTAGCAACACAAAAATAAAATAAAATAAAATAAAGCAGCAATCAAGAAATACATAGCAGACCAGCAGTTGGTATAACAGCCATGAAGATCTTGGAAAAGATATTCAGATTCTGGGTTGTGTCTATACCTACAGAGATCAGAATTGTTCAGGCAATAGTTTTCCTTGTAACATTCTATGAAAGTGTTGGACTTTGAAAAAGCACAATAGAAAGACTAATGAGGCTTTTGAACTTTGGTGTTGCAGAAGACTCTTGAGAATACCACAGATAGCCATGAAAATGAAAAAAAAAAAGAATCATCAAATAAATCCACCCAAAATATAATAGAAGAATTATACTTTCAAACTTGCAGGATTCTGTAATTGTAATTTTACAGTAAAGCAGAATTAACTTTACTGTATTTTTCCCAGGGGTGAAATCCAGCAGGTTCTGACAGGTTCTGGAGAACCGGTAGCGGAAATTTTGAGTAGTTCGGAGAACCGGCAAATACCACCTCTGGCTGGCCCCAGAGTGGGGTGGGAATGGAGATTTTGCAATATCCTTCCCCCAGGAGTGGGGAGGGAATGGAGATTTTGCAATATCCTTCCCCCAGGAGTGGGGAGGGAATGGGGATTTTGTAGTATCCTTCCCTCTGGAGTAGGGTGGGAATGGAGATTTTGCAGTATTCTTCCCCTGCCACGCCCACCAAGCCACACCACGCGCAAGCCCCGCCCACAGAACCGGTAGTAAAAAAATTTGGATTTCACCACTGATTTTTCCTGTCTGAGCTTACCTGGCAAGGCTGACATTAAGAGTTGATACTGACTTGATGGCATCTAACCAACTAATCATTCAATCAATCAAACATGAACAATAGTTTAAGTCAATAAGGAATGACGTAAAATGGCTGTGTTTAATCATTTAATCCATTAACACTCCAAGAGCAGTTGCCAAAATTACCATAGAGTCTTAGTAGCTAAATAACTGTATGCCATATGTATGGAGCCTTTATTAGGAGCTCAAGCACAATAGGTAAAATATGAACCACAATGCAGAATATGTTAGATTTTTATCATCTGGGATCACTGAAACCCCTATATACCACAGAAAATCCTTATATACTCTATAGCTCAATGATTCTCAAAGACAACTGGAAAGTTCTATACTTTCCAGAAGTGGGGCATATGGTTCTTATGCTATTTTTAAGAGTGTACATCTCAATGAACTATAACGAAAAAAACAGAAATATCTAAACAGAAATAACAAAACCAATATAATCAGACCTATCTCCTCTCCCTTCTTCCCTCCCCGTCAAATGTATTATTAAACTGATTCCTGTTTAGCTTCTTCAATAAAAAATAGGTATATTAACATTTTGTGCCTTAAATAGAAATAATTTCAATTATTTATTTACATGATTTATATGGCCACCCATTTCATAACAGAGACTCTGGACAGTGGATTAAAACAAAAATTACAACCTATAACTCATGATGCCCAAAGTTAAAACATGAAACCCTAAATCACAAAAACCAATTCAACAGCAAATCTCAGCTAATTTCCTGGCCCAAATATCAAGAAACACAGGCACATCTTTAAAGCCTTGCAAAAGGTTACCCAGGTTGGCCTATTTGGATCTCCAGAGGGACACAGAGCAAGTGCACCCACAGAGAAAGCACAACTTCTAGGTCCAAAGAGATCACACAGTTTGATCACAAAAGATCACACATGCTTTCACTGCAAGATTTGGTGGGCTCAGCACAGGGGTGGGTTCCAACTTACCTCGCTGCCGGTTCGCTCCCTCCTGCGTCGTATGGGCACGCCTTGCGCGCGCGGGGATGCGCAGTAACAAAAAATCTGAAAAAAATAATTAAAAAAAAAGCCGAAAAAAAAGATGGCGACCACATGCACAGTGCCGGAAGTCGGCTTCTGCGCATGCTCAGAAGGAAAAAATAAATAAAAAATAAATTCAAAATAATAATTAAAAAAAAAAATTCAAAAAAAAAAAAAAGATGCTGGCCCCCACGGACCAGCACAGACTGATCCGGTTCGGTGACGTCATCATGACATCACCAGCGGGCCGCTACCGGCTTGGGAGAACCGTTCCGAACCGTTCCGAACCCACCCCTGGCTCAGCAGAAACAACGGGAAAGACAGTCCCACAGATATTTTCAGGTCACTTGATACCTTGTTTAAAACTCATATCCATTTTAGTTACTTAATTAGGTCAATACAGTTATTTCAAAAGCATGTATTAAAATATTACTATACCTGGAGAAATAGACTCTGCATACTCAATATTTTGATGACAGTTCTTTCGGAGGAAGCATAAAATGAATGACAGACCCTTCTGTATCACTTCAAGAGGGGGAAATTCCAGAGGACAATGCCTGAGATTTAAGGCTGTAAGTGAAGCTAAGTTACCTGCCAAAAGAAGAAAGCCAAAGATGTAATGCTAAAATGTTTTAGAAGAAAAAGTTCTCCCTATTATTATTTAAGTGATTATTTAATTGTAAAGGTACTTAGAAACAATAAGACTGTTGGTTTGCAAGAAAATACACTTAGAGCATTCAAGTTTTAATAAGTTTGTGGAAGAGCATGAAGGAAGACCTCCCTCAACTCAAGGGACAGGCAACTCAAGGGGCAGGCTGTTCTATACCAGCAAAAGCTTCAAAGAAAATGGCAGCTTTTATCCTGTTTCCTGCTAATTCCAGTCGATGAGGACCTCAGCAAACATTCCCTATTTATTTATTCCATTTCTTTACCACCTGCTTTGCATATCAAGCACACAGATTTTACCTGGGATAGGCAGTCTTGAAGAAACTCAGGTCCCAAGCCATATATGGCAACTAATGCAGCTCATAGAGCAGAGATGCAATGTATGCCATTCTAGGGGCACACATAACTGCCCATGCTGGTGCATTTTGTAGCAGCTAAAGCTTCCAGATATACTTTTCAAGGGCAGCCTTATATACAGCAGGCTACAATAATCCACCTGGAAGTTGGCCAGGGCATGAATGATTATGAGGAGAGCCTTCCAATTCAGGAACAGGCACAACTAGCATACAACATGAAGTTGTACAAAAGGCTTAGATGGGGGAGAACCAACTCCAACTCAGTCCTACTAAGATTGAGTAGTTGTGGGTATTAAAATACTCTGATCTGATTACTTTCCATACCAGTACTAGGCTGGGGCATGTAATCTGGGAGTCCTCTTGGATTCCCAGCTCCTGTTCAAAGAGCAGGTGACAGCTGTGGCTAAGTGAACCTTTGTTCAGCTACCTCAGGTGCATCAATGGTGCCCTTTCCTAGATTCGGAGGAGTGGCTTTCAGATGGCCATTCATGCCCTAGATACCGCAAGGCTTGATTACTGCAATATGCTCTATATGAGGTTGCCCTTGAAGATCATTCAGAAGCTTCAGCTGGCCAGAATGCAGTGGAGTGAACTGTGATGGGCTTGCTTTAGTATGCTCTTGTTGATAGCCATTGCTCTGTGAGCTGCACTGGTTGCCAATCTGCTTCCAGGTATGATTCATGGTGCTAGTTATTACCTATACATTTAATTTGCCCAGGGTCAAGATTCACAACTGGGGGTCATCAGCAACTAATAATACCTGACTTCAACTAACAGAGGACTTTAAACATCAGAGTCATGTAGACATTAAACAGGAGGGGCAAGAGCATGGAGCCCAGAGACACGTGTCAGATGTTTCCGGGTCAAATTCTCCTCCCAACCACTGAAAACACTGAATACAGTAAACCCAGCACTGCAACACTGTACTCTCATTGCTAATTCCCTTAGGCAACAGAGAAGGATACCACGATATTAAAATCTGCTGAGAGAATACGAGGAACTACAGGTAGGAAAGATGCAGAAACAGCAGAAAGAGCCGGGCTTTGCAGCTTTTATCACCACAGTGCCTAATATGGGCTCTTATTTATGCTTGCTTGGATTTACTCTTCATCTTTGATGAGCAACTTGGTCAGAAAACCAAGGAGCACCTTAGGACAATGAGAGAATATTTGGAAAAATCCAATACAAGGACCTCGTCATAGGCTCATTCCAGAGTGCCATCGAATTCTTGGAAAACAATCTAAAGTCCTTCTGGAATCTTGCAGGGTTCATTAATTGCCTGGAGTGGGTTGATTAAATAGGTCCCACTTTTTTACACTGGGAAGCCAAAAGGTGACCAGAAAATGATCTGACATGGCAAAGGACTGATTACAGGTAGTCCTCAATTTATAGTTCATTTAGTGACCATTCGAACTTATAATGGCACTGAAAAGTGACTTATGACCGTTTTTCACACTTATGATTGTTGCAGCATCCCCATAGTCATATGATCAAAATTCAGATGCTTGGCCACTGGCTCATATTTATGATGGTTGCAGTGTCCCAGGGTTATATGATCGATCCCCTTTTGCGACATTCTGACGAGCAAAGTCAATGGGGAAGCCAGATTCACTTAACAACCATGTCACTAACTTAACAACTGCAGTGATTCACTTAACTGTGGCAAAAAGGTCATAAAACAGAGCAAAACTCACTTAACAAATGTCTCACTTAACAACATAAATTTTGGGCTCAACTGTGGTCGTAGGTTGAGGACTGCCTGTATATTATCCTCCACTTTCAGATCAGGTTGCAACTAATCTATGACCAAAAAGAAAAAGTCTAATGGGTAACCCTGGTATGTGTCAGGCTCCCAATGACTCCACTGTCAATCCTGCAACAGAATCTAGCAGTTCAAGGAAGATGTCCTTGTGCAGCAGGAAGGCTAGTAGAGCGGTAACTGCTCCCTAGAGCTCACCTTAGCAGAACAGAATAAGAGAACAACAGAGTTGGAAGGGACATTGGTGGTCTTCTAGTCCAACAGAAAACCCTATACCATTTCAAGCAAATGGTTTGTCTAATCTCTTCTTAAAAACCTCCAGTGATGGAGCACCCACAACACCTGGAGGCAAGAGGGTCCTTTAACCAGAAGGACTCCTACTTGATTATCTGGAGAGCAAAAACTCTGAAAATGTCATCGCCTCAAACCCAAATGCTAAGATGCAGGCAGATCAGGTCCCAGTGGGTGCTGAGCCTAATGATTCAATAAGCCACTAGATCCAACACTGATATCCTCTCCTTAGCCAGCACTGTTCCTTCTTTAGCTAACATGGGTGCCAAGAAGCAAGACAAACTTCACAGACTTGAGAATCCTGCACTTTGGCAAAGTAAGCACCTTGCGAGCAAGCAGAAAGATGCTGACCCTGCAAGCAAGCCCCATGCTTCATTATTGGCAACCGCTGAGCAGGAAATGTTTCAGCTGAGTACGCTTGGCGGGGAGAAGATTTAATCTATGCAGGGACTCCTTCTCTTACTGGAAGCAACTTCGGCATCTTCATTTGTGAATTCCTGTTCTTGATTTCTGCTTGTTTTGACCTTGGTGTTCCTGGCCAAGCCTCTGACTCATCCCTTGTACTTTTCAAGATATTCTGAAGTGATGCATTACAAACTGTCTATTCAGATTACGCTTTCTCCCCTAGCCTCAAGTAAGCTATCATGCACATATTCTTTCTCTTGCTTCCCCAACTCTTCTTCTGTTGCCTCCCCTGCCTGTCTGCTGCCATCTCTCCAGATAACACTTCATAACATTTTTACAAGCCCTGCTGCAGAATAATTGTTCGTAAACTCTATGGGGGTGTCTGAATTCCTGCACAATACCTCTGCAGGTTTGGCCCCCAATTGCCTGCATTACGCCAGAACTTTGCCTGTCTACTGCATGAGCGTTTTATTTTTACACTGAAGCTAGGACACATACAAAAAAAGCCATTAAGGTTTTATGGATGACACCTGTCATCACCACCATCTCCATCCTGGCTTCACAGCTGAAAATGCAGGTGGCATATCTATGGGAGAGGACCACCTCTCTCGGGGGCCACCCAAGCCTAACCACACACAGCAAGTGGGCTGCCTCACTTATAGTCAATTCTGGATAAGGGTAGTTTTATTACATATTAGTCTGGTGTTCAGTTACAGCAGCTGGAACCTAGGCCATCAAGAATTTGATGACGTGATCTTGAATACCAAGAGGCTGGAAGATAGATTGCAGTCCCCAAATTTATCATGACTGTAACTGGTTCACCTACTCATATATCACAACTTTGCTGGAATTACTCTCTCTTACCTTAATTTCATCCCCACACTTTTCAACCTTCCCAGGCTAAAGAACATATGTATTTAATCTCCCTCAGACATACTTTCATCCCCCATGGCAAGGTGATATAACCTCTCCTCACTGCTCCTGCCCTCAGACATTCAGCAACAAAGGCAGTAAAACAATTGCAGGTCACCAACCACTCCCATTTACCACCTATTCTTCCCCAAATATCAACCTCTCTCCTTCCACACTCCAGCCCCCATTTACAACAGGGTTGTAAATCACACCAAATACCACACTTCGCTTTCTATTATGTTATAGAGCCCCCGATTACGACATCACACATGCGAACAAGTTAACCTCACTACTAACGTGGGCAGCCTCCTACCCACACCCTCTTATTTTTCTTGGTGATCTCAACCTACCCCATAGTAACTGGACACTAAATGAATGTACAACTGAACCCATACATTCAACCCTATACAATGCTATTACCAATCTAGGGCTAGACCAACTAGTAACAAACAACACTAGACTCAACAATTGCCTCGATCTCATCTTCTGCAACAGTCTACACTCAATCTATGGACTACAAATAAAAGAACCCTTTCCCAACAGTGACCACAGCATGATTGACTTTTGTCTTAATATACGTCCCTATAACAATCAACATAATGATAGGATAACCAATTATAACTCTAAAAAAGCCAACTATGATAACATAGACACTGACCTCTCATCTCTTGATTGGCAAATACTATTCTCTGGCTGTAATACTATCGAAGACTACTACAATATCTTTTTGCTCGAAATCAAAAGAGTCATCAAACTATACATACCACTAATAACCACCAAAACCAAGAAAAACAAATTACCCCAAAAAATAAGGAAGCTTCAATCCAAAAAAAGA